>PVJD01012306.1:0-40531 GCA_004026545.1 Mormoops blainvillei
AGAGAGATCATCAGTGTCAAATCTAGCTGAAGGGGCCAGCAAGAAAATGCAGGAGTGAAGGCAATACATACACATATCCCTGATTTAAAACAGTCTGAAATAAGAGGGCGTTGTTTTTTATTTGGAGAGATAAATGATTACTTTGAGGAGTTTGGCTGAAAAGCAAAGGATATGAAATGGCAAGCTGGGGTCATGATGCAAGTGGCAATTGAGTAATCAAATAAATATTTCACTTTTGCATAGGAAAAACGTGAACATGTTTTAGCCTGCAGACATTTCCTTCACTCACATTATGTTCTTTAAAAAAAATGTGATCTTGAAAGTCTGAGGGGGTCCATGAATACCCTCTTATCTTTTATTTACTCTAGATGTTTTAGGATGCTGACATTTGCTATGCATGTTTCTTGAATTTAAATGAATGGGAAAAAGATTGTTAGTAGTTCTTCCAGAAAAGCAATTTATAGTATAATGGGTATAATAGACGTTGGAACGAAAGAAGAACTTTGAAATAGTTGACTTCCATATCTGTCTTCATTTAAAAGTTGTGTCCTAAGACAAGATCAGCAAAGGTAAATGATTTTCTTAGGGTCACACAGCCAGTAAGTGGCCGATCTGTAGCTAAAACGGAGGCTCTTATTCCTCCACTCTTAAGAACATCAACTTTGTCTGCGTGGCCAATTTCATTCCCATCCTGCCACTGTCTTGAGTATCATATGTCAAGAACAAAAGATGGACCAAAGCGAAAGCTCATAAAAAAGTAAAACTGTGCCCTTTAGGAACTGACGAGAATGTGATTTCACTGTTGTTCTTTTCAACCAAGACTTTTTTTCTTTTTTTCTTATGTATTATCAAACAAGTTAAAAGCTCTTGTAATTTGTAGCCCTGGGTTTTAAAGTCAACAGTGTTACTGATTTTCACCATACCTTAGAGAATCCCTGGGTGTATGTCTTCTTTCAGCCACTGAAATAATGTGGTTAGTAGAAACAACGTCCTTTAGTCAGTGGAATTGCTTCTTGTGTCACTAACAGAGATGAGGTAAGAATGAATGAGGTAATGGTGGTAAATTTCTTCAAGATCCTTATAAATGCTAGTGGAAAGCAAAATATAAAAAAAAAAAAAACCCACTCCATTTTCCTTTTTCTTCTCCAAGGAGTATATTTCTCACTGTTGCTGTACATGGAAAACCAAGGAAATGAATATCAAACTACAGAAAAGGGAAGGAAAGGCTCAAATTGCTTTTGTAATAATTTCATGAAGACAGGAAGGAAATGAAAATACCTAATACCAACTGGTGAACTACCAGTCTTCCTGACAACTCTCACTGAGATCTAGCTCGCCCCTCCATGTATTTCATTTTTTGGATGGAATGCAGAGACAGAAAAACAGAGTAGTTAGGCATTGATTGCTAGAGAAAGACAGGCCGTGAGCGTGATACCAGCAGCTGCTTCTTGCTATCAGTGAAAACCTGAGCAAGTGATAATGTTTCTGAGGCTTGGTTTCCATCATGATTCAACAGAAATAAAATTATTCTGAATTTATAAGACCAGTGTAAGAAATCAATGAAAAATGCATAAGTGCTTAGAAAAGTGCCTTGTGCTTTATAAGCATTTAACAGAAGTTATCATTATTTATTACTATTACTACTGTGAGTGATAGTAATAATAGTAATGTAGTCCTTATTATGTCACTATTTGGTATAAAAGCTTTTAGTGACTTCACTTTGCTTATGCAAGAAAGTTAAAATTCAATAGTATGGATTCAGGGTCATGGTATTTATTACTTTCAGATTACAGCGCACACACACACACACACACACACACACACACACACACACACTTTATGCTACATCTGGACTGGCTTGCTCATTCTTCCCAAACATGTCAAGTCATTTTGGTACCTCTGGTAGTTGTTTCTACTGTTTTTTCCACTTACTCATTAGGCCCTTACCTCTATTGCTATTTTAATGAAATCTCCTTCCATCAAAGTATCTCTTATAGAAAGTACCTCTACTCCCCAGAATAGCAGTTTTCTCATTCATTCTTGTGTGGGTCCACTGTTTAGCAGTGTGTCTTATGCATTAAACTATAAACTTTTAGAATCATGGACTATGCCATCTTTATCTGTATGTCACATAACTACTGGGACGGGACATAGCAGATAGTAACAATGCCCCGTTTCTCTCCAGAGCAAGAGGGCAGAGCCTCACTGGCTACTTACTACCCCTCATATTGTTTCCTTAGTTGACTGGCTGGTTGTCTTCCCTAGGTGGTTGCTGTTGGATGGTGAGTATGGTATTGTGTGACATTTGACCATGCTCTGAGGACTAGAAACGTTAGGAGACAGGCAACGTGATATAAAAGCATCCAAGGCTTGTGAAGCGGTCTCCATGTTTTTACTTCAAAATTTATTAGCCATGGGACCTTAAATGTGTTCCTCAGCCTCCTTAAGTCTCTGTGTCTTCACCTGAAATATAGAGAATAGTTATTTTAACTTCATAGAATTCAATAAAGGGTTAAACAAAGTAAGATGCGAAGCCACTTGTACAGATCTTGGAACTCAATACCTTGTACTCAGTGCAAGTTATTATTTTTTTTCTTATTTCCTCTGGAGAGGTGTCTAGATATAATTTATCACCCAAAGAATAGATGCTTGTCCATCTTACAGATAAGATACTCAAAGCATGCAGTGTTTTTATGAATATAGGTCACTTGTTAATTGAAAATGACCAAATATATAGATGATAAAGTAGAACTGATAGTGAACACAATGTTCACAAGGCATAAAAATATCATTGAACAAGTGCCCATTAATCTCTTAATAATGTCAGTCACTGAAGTAGTGGTAAGTAAGATTAAGGTGTCAACCTTGTGATATGGTTCTTTTAACTTCTAAGTTCTTGGTTTTCAAGTGACACAAAATAAATTGAAGCCTGACAGCTGTTTGGTAAGCTATGTAAAATGAATTCAGAGAGTCAGCTGAGCTCCTAATGGCTAATGTCTTCAAAGTAGCGGATATGTCTGATAGGTCTAATTTGTCACCAGTTATTGTGGGCTATTCTAGCAATTTGGCTGAAAAAGGATGGGAAAGGGTGTCCTGTTACTGAGTAACATGGACCTGAGAAGATATTTCTTCTCTCAACAAAAAATATCAGAGCATTGCATTATAAACTGCATTAAATATTAATAAGGTACATGTTTATATTACAGACAAGCATAAAAGCACATCCTGATTCTTTTTGTTAGGTTATATCCTTTCTGTTATTATACATTAGGAATCTATAATACAATTCTGTAGTATCTCTTCCTAGAAACATACCTTCTCAATTTTCAGTTTTCTTTTTGAGTCCTTTTGCTGATCAAATCATAGCTGGACATTTTCTCTTCCTTTCTAAATCTATTCTAATTAAAGCAACAATTATCATTTCCCTAAATTATTTTAATCACATTGCTCTCTACACAGGAAACCATCCTAACTCTTAATTAGCTCTTGAATCAAACTCTTTAGCATCTGCCCCAGGGCCTTCAACTCCTGTTGCTCATTTTACTGGTTTTATTCCATGGTGCATGTATTCACGTAGAATAAACCTTCTTCTTTGTATCTAAATGCACCTAGTTACTTCTATCCCTTTGTTTCAGGCTTCTTTTTTCCCTTTTAAAATTGTACTCTTCCTACAGTGTGCTACCTTGTGTCCCTGTCCAGCTTCAAATTTTCCCTGAAATTCACCTTCTCATTTACCTTTTCCAATTAAGTCCTCTAGGTTCTAGTAAATCCATTCACTTTAGCATTTCCTTAGTTTTTAGATAAAGTTCTATAGGGATGAGAAATATGGTCTGTCCAGAAGGTATCCAACCATGTAATATGAAAAATAAAGACATTTATTGAAGAAGATACAAGATATAAGGAACATTGTATATAGGACAATGACGCCTCAGTCCCCTTCAAAGTAGGCACCTTGGGACCTCACACATTCCTCCCAACTGCCATCAGCTGCCTGATTGTAGTTTCCTGAATCTCATTGGGGGTCCAAAATCTCTTCCCTATTAAAGGTGATTTTAGCTTTGGGAAAAGCCAGAAGTCACAGGGTGCTAAATCTGGGCTGTAGGGAGGCTGAGTCACCTGGGTGATTTGATGTTTCACCAAAAACTCTGTACCAGATGTGATGCATGAACAGTCTCATTGTCCTGATGAAGCTGCCAATCACCAGTTGCCCATAGCTGCAGCCTTCTGAATCATCCAGATAGTTTCCACAGAGGCATATTTAAGTTTAACACAAAATTTAATGCAGATTTATTCCTCTACTTACTCAGTCATTTTGAATGCTATGGCCACGCAGTACACATGCTCATCCAGTGGTGTCTACTGCCCTCACTGACTAGTACAGTGAAGTCATCATTGTTCATGCATGCACATTTCCAGTCCACTTTCTTTGGCTGCAGGTTACACTGATGTTGTGCAAACTATTCTCTGTATGTTCTCATATTAGCAATGACTGGATTTTTCTGGACTAAAAAAAGTATGTGTAAGTCATAATACATTTTACATATGGTAAGCATTCAGTAAATTTTAGCTGTAAAGGAGGTACCTTTTTATAGTTCTTTTTATTGATAATGGAAATGAAGCACAGAGAGGTCAAATGATGTGCTTAAATTCTCTGGAATTTGAGGTTTTATGTCTTAGTTACATTTTCTCATTTAACTACCATATTTGACTGGCAGATCCAAGAGGTCAGGAACTCTATAGATCAGTCACATGTCTAGAAATAAGTTGTCCATAGGGTAGAATCCCGAAACACATTTCTACCTCACCTACTAGCTAATATTTCACGCAAAATTTTTCTCATGAAATATTGGACTAGAGCTTTCATTGTTTATGTAGTTTTCTCTCAAGTTTAAGGTGGTAAAAAAGTGAGACCTTTACAAAATCCTCAAGATATTTTATCTCTTGACTAAACACTGTACGTTGAACATTGGACCAGTCACTGGGAATAAGCAGGCAATAAAATCATCTGTCTTTGATGGAATTCCTATCTCATTGGAGGAGATGGATATTAAACCAGAAATAGGCAAGTACTTATTTTATTTTAATTAAGTACTATGAAAATATACTTACTATAATTTTAATTGCAATTTAATTTTAGTTTTCATAGTGCTTCAAAGGTGACAGACACAGAATTATGATATTGCAAAATAAATGGAGTTAACTTAGTTTAGGGGAATTAGAAAAGTGTTCCCTGAGAAGACAGCATTTAAGGGTTAGAGGATCACTGGAAGTTGGTTAGGTAAGAGAGACATGGGGGAGGGGTAACATTCTTAATCATATAATGCCCTATGGACAAGTTCAAAAAGGATTAGGAAATGGAAACTTTGACGAGTTGAAAAGAAAGTCCAAATGGTTGGGTTGCCATGAGTAAACAGGAATATACTGGGTCCAGCACAAATAATACCCCTTTTTTATTACAAAATCATAAGCATGTAATTCTGTAACATAACAACATCACACTCAAGCACACCATATGACATTTTACGTGAAATGTCCAAATTGCTGTCCATCTCGTGTGAGACATTCATGTACCCTACCAACCACACTCAAGTAAGCCTTACTTCTGCCGGACCCTGCGTAATGGGATAAGACTGGGGACACAGGCAGAGGCCTGCCTACACAGGGCCTTGTGGACCATGGTAATATCTGTGTTTGGCACCTTAGGATTTTTGTTCTGTGTTCTCTTTCTTCCACAGGCTATCCCCCTCAACCCTCGATGTTTCCACATCCTCTATCTCTTTTCTCTCTCAACAACATCTCTTGTGGAATAAAATAAACTTCTCACTAATGACCGAAAAAGCTTAAAGTATAATATTGCCCATGGACTTTTGTATTATAATAGGAAGCAGAGCGTATGTTTTGTTTCAGCCAAATGAATTTAGATATAATCATTGTCCATTTAGGACAATGAGCAGAAAAGTTGATGTTTTGGAGGTGGTAGTACTGACACCTTACCAGTAGGCAGTCACCCACTTGCCAGTCTAGGCTTGGAAATTATAAGGAGAAAATAGTTTTCTTTCTTTAGTCCTTTTTCTTTAGGTGCTTCATCTAAGTTTCCCGTCATTGTGAGGATGATGGGTGTGGAAAGTAAGGGAAAGCGTTCAGGTGGTGGCATGTGAAAGGAAATAGTTGAAGAATCATTAATGGTGTATGTGTGCACATGTGATAATGGAAGAGGCATTTTGAGTTCAATACATTTAGTATACAATGCTTTAATCGAGGGGACATCCATTCTATCCCATAAATAAATAGAAAGTTCAAAAAATAATATTTCCTTCTGCTTGCTTTGCACTTAAAGGAACAAAACACATTATGTAGATCTTTCTTTATGCATCACGAATCATGTGGTGCTTGAACCTGCCACTCCAAGCCTTGATTAATAGTGGGCTGAATTGCTTTCCTTTCCTCCTCACAGCTGGCATGGAATGCTGTGGATCTGACGGAACCACATTGCTGGTTTTTGTGCTGCAAACAAATGGTGCAGTCTGTGTATTTCTCCTTCTTGATCCTCAAACCCTAAAGACAGAGTAGAGTTCTTGAAATTTATCTGTTTCCATTTTCATCTCTGCTGCCTTCTTAATTTTTATACCAGCGCACCTGGAATTTGAGTCCATCTAAAGGTGAAACTGAGGATTGCATCTCTTTTCTGTACAGCTCACCAGGTGAATAACTCAGAAAATAGAAGCTTTGAGAGCAGTCATCAGGATGGGTACTGCCTGCTTGGAGGAGAACGTGCATTGGCATTGTTGCTCTTCACGTTCTTCGCACATCTGTGGAATGGGTGCCCCACAACCAGAGTAGATACTTATCATTTATTCATCAGGTATTAAAGTTCTTATTTGGAGGTTCTGCAGCTCCCAAACAATTTTACATTCTACTTTTGCTAGTACTTGTCTTCAGCTTGGGAGACCAAGTGTGTGTCTTCATTAGTTAATGCCCTTTTGCTCCTCTGTTCCGTGGCCTCTGAGACTGGAACATGTGGATGAAGGCATCTCTCTGATAAGGTTCACAGTTTGAGGGAAAGGCAGATCCAATGACATTAGAGGTAAAGCAATGCACTTTATGGTTACCACCTAATGGGGGAATTGTTTTCTGAGGGAGATGTTAGTTGCACAAGTCCTATTAACTTGAATTGACGTACAGCATATGGGTGGAGAAATAATGAAAAAAGGATGGTGTTTCAAGGGTGGTGTTTGCTGAGCTTTTACTTGGGGATAGGTAATGTTTTAATAGAATCAGGAAAATAGAAAAAGTAAAATAATGGATATTGGCTTTTGAGGGTAATTCAGGGTATTTTATCATTTTAAAATTTAAATCATATTAACATATTGATATGATAATGTACTAAATTGTGTACTGGAAAAATTAACAGGACAAAGAGACAGGTTCTTGGACCTCTCTCCTCTCTGTCCCTCCCTTCCTGCCTCCTTTCATTCTTTTCATCCTTCCTATCTTTTAAAAATGTATATTATATATTTTATTCAATCTTTATTGTACTTTTTCCCATTCCTATTTAGTTCCCTTATGTCCCCCTCACCCCCATTATGGTTTCTGTTTTCATTGAAATTATACAAACATACTTTTTAAGATATCAATTAATTTTACAAGGCTTATTACAAAAATCTTCAATCTCTTAGCTCTCACCCTGCCCCTGCCCCACTTGCTCCCCTTCCCTCACCCATGACAAGAACACTCACCCCTTTTGGCTTGAGTTTGGTTCTTCAATTTATTTAAAATATTTAGGAATATTTTTCCCTAAATGATATGTTTATATTAACATTTTTTTCAATTAGATTTTTTAAATTGTCTTCTATAGAAGATGAGAATATAGCCTTTCTCTTTTTTCACACTCATTCATCACCAGCCCCTGCTACACACAAAAGAATCCTTGCCATTCATATTCTCACAGTGTTGTTATATTGTAATTTCACTCAGGTTAAGTCCATGTTTATGGCATTTTGACTACATAAGCACTAGTCACAGTTGAGCCATAATGTTTTCTAGGATTATTTTTTTTCTGTCCTGCTCATCTGTTTTTTTTCTGAATATATTAATAATTGTTTCATATAAAATAATTTCCATTTATTTACTAATTCTACCTCACATCCCCTTGTCAGTTGTCGAAATATCTCCTCAGTGTATTCAGATGACTTAAAAGTTTTTCAGTCTCAAATTTTCCAAGCTTTCTAATCTTTGGTCGCTACCTCGCAAGGTGCAGGGTAACTATCCTGAGAACTCCTTTATCAGCCTCCCGGGACCTCTTTTCACCCTCATCCTGGTAAGACCGCTGCGTCTTACATTCATTCCATCTTTTCCTTCTCCTGAATTTCTTTTCTCATTTTGTTGGAGTACAGCCTCTAGCAGCTGTGAAGAATGGGGCGATAGAAGTTAAAGTTTTAAAAGTCTTACTTCTATGAAATATTTTATTCTATTCTTATATTTCAGCATTAGACATAATTTTCTTTTTGCCTTTTGTAGACTTCATTGTCTTCATCTATTTCCCATAAATATTATATTTGTGAATCTGATCCTTTGTACAGAAGTGAAGATGATGATAATGATAGCAGCTTATCACACAAGACTGCTGCGAGGATTTAATAAGTTGCACTGAGTCAAGCACTTAGAACAGTAACTGGCATATATTAAGCTCTTAATAAATCTTAGCTTTTTAAAATCGCTTTGGCAAATTTCTCTTCAATGGTATATTTGGGTAATTTTCTCCTCTTTTCTACATTCTCTCTGTCTGGAAGTCCTATTAGGATTATTATTTTGAGAGATTTTATTTATCTATTTATTTTTAGAGAGAGGGGAAGGGAGGGGGAAGAAAGGGAGAGAAACATCAATGTGTGGTTGCCTCTCCCGCGCCCCCTACCAGGGACCTGGCCTGCAACCCAGGCATGTGCCCTGACTGGGAATCGAACTTGAGACCCTTTGGTTCACAGGCCGGCACTCAATCCACTGAGCCACACCAGCCAGGGCTGGAAGTCCTATTATTTCTGAACAGGATCTTTAAATTTGTTTTCTTTTTTGACTTCTATTTTTTAACCTTTATCTTTTTGGTCAACTTTTTAGAAAATTTCCTTGGACTTGTCATCAAACTCCTCAATTTTTCATTTTGGGGCACTACATCTTAATTTCTAATACAGTGTGTATATGTTTTAGTGTCCTGTTCTTGGTTCATTGATGTCATATCTTAATTTGGGGGGGGACATTAATTGTGATTTTATTTTTAATGTCTTGTTTTCTATGAACAGTGGAGTTTTCTTCCAAATTTAACTTATCTATTTTTTTTCTGATTCTTTAAGTTAGAGACTTAACTAGTGATACTTAGTTGTCTCTTCTTAATTAGAGAGGCCCACGTCTTCTCACTATGGGATACAAACCTTTGACTATTGCATGGGAACCTTAAAATTAACAGTGACTCCCCTCTTCACAAACCTGACTTTTCTGCAACCTTCTGCATCTCAGTAAACAAGTTACCCACACAGCCACTCAAGCTAAGACCTCAGAAGTTATGTTAGATTCCTTTCTTTACCTCACCTACAGACAGTGCAACCATGAATGTGAGGTACAGAAACACATCCTGCCCCTCTCCCTTTCCTTCTCCTGCATGCTCCAGCCACAGAAGCCTCCTTTTAGATCCTTACAAATTCCAGGTTCACTTTTCCCGAAGAATATTTATGTATCCTTTTGCTGATATGGTTTTCTGGAGTTTCATGTACTTGTTCCCTTTCGCATTCTGGACTCAGTTAATTATAGCCTTTTTGGAGAAGCCTTCCCTGTCACAAGTAAAGTACCAACCTACTAATCCTTTATCATAGCCACTTATTGTATACCTGTATAAAGCAATGATCACTATCTGGTATTTTTATGTTTATAATTGTTTATTTGTAAATGTACTGTATTTTTGTTTATTGTTTATCTCTTATCAATTAACATATGCTCTATGAGAGCAGGGACCTTGTCTCTCTAGTGCACATCTACCTATATTCCCAGTGGCACACAGTGGTTTATCTGTAAATATTTGTTAACTACAAAATAATATATGTAATGTGAAATTGTTTGTTGAAATTGGTAGGAGCTGAAAGGTCTTTTCCTTTACCTTGCAAACCTATTCGACAAACTTCTTCCCCCTCATGGATTAAATCTCCATCATGTCCAAGAGCTTTTTCCTTCACTTTCATGAACTAAAATCTTCAGACTAATTTCATATTAAAACTAGACTCTCACCTCATGGAAAACTCCTGTCCTAGTGGGCATGAGTCATCCTTGGAGTCAATAGTAGGAAAGGGTAAAGAAGAAGAGACTTGATGGACTGTCTACAATTTTCCCACATTAGTCTTTGGTCTTCAGCCATCTCTTACCCCTCAAAAGTTCTCTGTGTCTTCCAAAGGAAAGTAACTGCATTGCAATCATATCATTATACTGGCGCACTTTTGCGAGGAAGGGGACGTGGTTGGTAATTACACCTACACCGCAAGCATAAAGTGGGACTGGCCCTGGCACGCTGCAGCTGGGCATATTGTTGTCTTATTCTAGGCTCAGGAACGCTGTGTGTGTGTGTGTGTGTGTGTGTGTGTGGATTTGGGGTAGAGAGGAGGAAGGAGAGATAAAGGGTAGAAAAAGTCTCATTCACTGGGTACAACTGTAACTTGGCACCAGAGCCTTGAGTTTGATAGATGCACACTTGCTGGGATTACTTTTGACATGGAACACCTTCAAAGGCTTCTCAGAGAAGTGCCTACCCCTGACCCAGGGAGCTCCCTCTGAAGTTCCTGGCCCGGGCGGTGCCTCCTCAGGCTCTTGGCCATGGGCTCTGCCTCAGAACCCACATTCTCAGCTTCACTGTCCGCGTCCTTCTGCTGAGCTCACTTCACCCCAGGTGAGAGCTTTCCTGGCTAGGTGTGCTGTTTAAGGTGGATGACATCATTGTCAGTCATAAAGTCAGGTGCGACTTGTGTACAAACAGATATCCCCATGACACCCAGGGACATGTGTCAAGCTCTCTAAATGTTTCTCTAAAGGTCTCCTTATGAGGCTTGGTGTAGATGAGCATCCTTTTTCCTGCCTCGGCCCTATGTAAACTCTCTCTCTAAAGAAATCCTAGCTACAATTCAATTTAACTTCTTGAAGTCTCCTCTATCTTCCTTTGTTTTAGGAACCTGGGGTTTGGCAAAGGGCTTTAATGTGAACAGAACCAGTGTCACAATCCAAGTCTATGAAACTCTAGTACCTTATATTAGGATATAGAGTACTGAGCACCCATGATAATGTTCTTAGCCCTTTAAATCTTAGTGCAAACTCCAAGACAATAAGAAAAAGTCATGTGTATCAACCTGTTACATTAATTTTAATCTGACTCTGTGCTGGACACAGCTTTGGGGACTTGGCATGTAATTTCTCATTGATCCTCACAATAACTCTGCTAAAGTGGGAGCCACCTCCATTGCACAGATGAGGAAACTGAGGTTGATAAATGCTAAATAATGAAGAGTAAACAAATAACAGTCCGACAAATAATGTAGAAGGGAGCCTGGATTTGAGCCCAGGAAGTCTGCTTTCAGATATCATAGCCTTTTTGAAAAAATGTTTATTTATTACATTTATTGAGATGACATTTTATAAATTTTAAGTGTACAACTTTGCTCACCACCTGAAGACTGGTATCCTTCTGTTGCCATGCATTTGACCCCCTTTCCCTTAATCATAACATCACCTCACTAAGTGAGAGGCCAGTAGAGTGAACATGAAACTGTGTGCCTCTTCCACTTCTTTGTCTCTTCTCACTCTTACCCCAGATGGTTTAGAGCATAGTGAGATATCAAGGGGGTTTTATGCGCACTGATTCATAATTAATAAGGAGAAAAACCTGTTTGTCACATAGGTCATCCACTTCAAGAGAAGTGAGGACCAGGCTAAAATGGGTCTGTAGGCTAGTATAGGCTCAACTGTGAGGTGAAGCTGGGACCCTGCCAGAGACGGGTAGGAAACGGGGGTGACCTGAGGTTTAGAATAAAGAAACATTTTGATTTGTCTCTTAACTTCAGGTTGTTCTGCTTAGCTCCGGGAGGAAGGTGGAATTCTTTCCATTTACTCAGGAGCAATAAGGCAGGATACAAATGGTGCAGAGGAGAGGGAGTCATAGTATCAATGATTTGATATAAGCAGAACATAGGTGAAGAGGGACTCAGGTCCCATTGATTTTGGCTGCCTACAGAATAATGATCATGCTTATCTTACAAATGGAAGTATTTTGTTCTTGGATTTCCAGTGATTTTAAATATTTTCAACTTTATTCCTTTAGTACCTCATTAACAGTTTGCTAGATCATTGTATTTTTAATTTTCTCCACCTTAGAACCCACTTTAGTTCAAACTAGGTTAGCCAGAATAGAGTTGGGAATCAAAGCTGACACTTTGCTAGGGAAGGTAACAGTGTAAGACATACATTATTTTCTAGCAGGAAAATACATTATCAATGATTCCCTAATAACCATGAAACCTATAGTGTTATTTTAATATTGACATGATCCATCATCTATACAATTACTAGTCCAATAAAGATAATTAAAATGTTTAATGATACGTCTTAACCTTAGCCCCCTTACTCCAGCCTTTCTAAACTAATACACAGATGCTACACAAATTATAGCTGGACAATTTTTTTTTTTTGTAAATGAGGGAATATAATATATGTAAGAACAGCACCAAATTAAAATTTAAGTAGTTTCACATAATTTACACTCATGAATTTAATGTCTGAATATATTGCCTACAATATATCAACTGCCAATAATTGCCTTTTTTCCCTAAAGATGATTTTGTTATAGACTGCTATATAGATAGGTCATGCAAAGCTACTTAGAAAAATGTAGGCATTATTGTTGCTGTCTAGATATGGACTTCAATTGAGAACTACCTTGATAATTAACTCCCGGAAATCTGTATCAATACAAAAAAAGTAAATGCAAACTCAGGTTCTAAACTGAAAAAAACTAGAAATATGTTAGGCAGTGGTGCTTTTTGGGTTTCTTGTATGTCCTCTGCCCCCAGGAACATGCGATCACATTCCTGCCCCTCATGGCCAGAGCGGGCCCTCGCTCTTTCTCGGTGGCTCGGCATCTACCATGGCCGCTATCAGTGCTTTCTAGATGGCATTTTTTTTCCCTCTTCTGCTTGATCAAACCAATTATTTTTCTTTCCCCAAGAGTGTGTCAATTATGTCACTGTCATCATGGCAACCAAAGGCACATCAATGTTGCTTTTTGTTAAATTCACTTTGAAATCTTGGCATTTTATACCAAGGCTTTTCTGTTCTCTCTTTTCCTTTAAAAATTTTTCTCCCAATACTGTAATTGTATTTTTTGTCTCTTTTGATATGAAAGTGTCTGCACTTGACATCCTTGTCAGAGTGTTTTTCTTTATTTCTAATATTTTATTGTATATGTCACTGTAATTGTACAATTGTGTCATAATATTTGTCACATTCTCAATTTTGATGTTCAGTATTTGTCCCATTACTGTCACAGATACAAGATTACCTTTTATCAAATATTTTTGAGACCAGACAGTCTCAAAAGTAGTGAAGGGAGAAGTTATTCCTGTTAGAAGTTATTCTTGGTATTCCTGAAATGTTCCACGGGCAATTCTGTAAAACAAAGAAAGAGGTTTTCCAAACCCATAGATTTCCCAATCGTTTATAAAAGCTGCCAATTGCATTGCATTCTTTTCATGAATCATTGTGCTCACATCATGTTAAATGGATAGTTAAATACTGCACAAAGCCAAAGGTGGGTAGGACTGAGGGTGGGAGGTGAGGGCCGGTGGGGCAGGGAAAATGTGTGGTGGAAAAATGGAGACAACTGTACTTGAACAACAACAATAACAAATACTTTTCTCATATCCTCATTGAAATTTGGTGACTTTCTTTAATCAGTATCCTGAACTTTATACAGTTAACCCCCACTGTAATAGAATTCTTTTATCTGTTTCTCTTGTGGAGAAAAAATGTCACTTGCATTAATATGATTGTAGAAATAAGTGTAAGATGTTATAAACCTTAGTGGTATTTGGAGAAAAACCAAAATTAAAGATTTTTTTCTTGTTCTACAGGGTTATTTAAGTAAACTGCTAAGGAATAGGAGATGATCTACTCCTCAGAGCCAGATGTGATTTTGATAACATAGCTATGAGTTATGTTGCTGTTTGTCTAGAATATAAAATTAGCTGTGGCTCAGTGTTAATGACTTTCCTTTTCCCAGATTTCCTCAGCCTCATTTGGTTTTAAAGGTAATACTTCTTGAGTTCTCTAAAATGTTTTTTACCCTTTAGTCTGTTGCAAAATGTCACAAATTCAAACTGGATTTGCCTTCCTGCGGCTAGAACTTCACATCCAAATTGAAGGTCTGATCTTCTTGTTTCAACCACTCATTTCTTCAAAAGCTAGGCTAAAATTTTAAACTTCTTTTCTTAGCATTAAAAGGGTCTTGACAATTTCAATTTCCAATCATCTCATTTCAGAGAACGACAGTGAAAGCTTGGGTTAGGAGATGGTTGGGGTGAGTGTCAGAATATCCAGTTTTCCCAAATTCATTTCTATATCTAAAATATTTATCCTTCCCAAGTAAGGAGTCTTTTCATAAACTTTCTTAGAAATGAAAAGTAATAACAGAAGCAAAGTATCGTTGAGAGGTACTTCTCAGTGAGGGAAGACTCGGGGGTGTGGGTCATGGATCTTAGCAGTAAGGTCCAATTTCATCACACAGATGTGCCCATCTGTGCTCAGGTTACTGTAAGTATGTTTCTCTCCTGTCTTTAGGGAGAAAATTTCAATTATAAATAAAAGGGTAGAATGGCTTCCTTGCTATTTAAGTATGTTGAAGCAATCACTTAAAGTTTATTATACTAATTAATTATCTCCTTGTTTATTTTGTATAATTATTTGCTTCTACTTAGTGGATAGATAATGAATTCCTCTTGGCATGGGGGGATAAAAGCAGAAATTAAAAAAGATTTGAAACTTCACTTAAGAGTTGGAGCTTGAATGGGAAAGTTCAAAGCTATCATGAGGAAGCCATGAATTGGCATGAACTGGTATTGCTTTTTGTCGCTTTCCGAGCATCAGTTGTGCTTGCTAAACTAATGAATTATGATTGCTAAGTGTTTGAGCTTGCAATGAACTGCTTGCTCTAATGGGCTTCATTTTCATTACAAGTTGATATACTAAGCAAGTTCAAATATGTAATTAGATACTAGGGCTCTTGAAGATTGATTTATTAGAAGAAGATAAATTTTTGGTAACAAATATAAGGCTATTAAGATGTTGACAGACAATTAGGATAGTCATTATTAGAATTTTATAAATAAGTGATAAAGAGTTACTTTGTAATGAAACTGTATTTAAATTAGCAAGTCATTGGCTGCATTTTTCCTTGACATTTCATTATCCCATGAATTACATATTCACTGTGGCCATCACAATGTAAAAACTTGATTACTGAATAGCAGATTTAAAAAATGATGATGAATATTTCAGAGACTTCAGGAACTCAGCCTCTCAGCAGTTCTTATTGTTATCGACCCCAACAATCTATTTCACAATGTGTCAGCACACAAATGCATTTTAGGTAAACTTGATATATTATATAGGATACCATTTTTTATCAAGATTTATATATTAAAGGCAATCAGTTGGCATTCTTCTGTGATCAACTTTGTGATTGGACAAATTGATTATGCCCAAATCAAAGGAAATTTTCCTTAACATTTTTATTTGTGTTGCCTGCAGTTTGTTATTCAGCCATATACTAGAAAATGATATAATATATACATGTACACACATTTAAGATTTAAATATTTTTGAGGTACTGAAGTTTTAGAAAATGAAGTTATTTGGATTTAATTGGAATTTGTCATAGATTACCTCAAATGAATTAATGTTTCAGCTATGAATATGGTATCAGAACAAGATGAGATACAAGAATTACTAGCATTTACAATTCATAGGTACTTACATTTTTGTTGTTCTGGTTAGCTTGAATGCCATGAGGAGACATACTGAGGAATTTTATTCCTTTATTATAATCATTACATATTTTAAGCATTTTTTAAGATGTGAAGAGTCCTAATTATTGGAATCAGACAAAAAATCTGCAATTGAATCATTATTTTGCTACATTCATTATTTGATTTTCAGAAAGTAGTTTTCTATATATTTAGCTTTTCTTACCTGTTATCTGGGGAGGATAATATGTGTTATGATGCTGTTGTGCAGATTAAACTTGAGAAAGTACAGAAAAGTATCTAGCTCCTTCTTACTTGACACTCAATAGGGTATATCAAGTACTGTGCTAGAATCTTTGTACATATAATCTTTAATCTTCAATCAATAGTGAATAAATAACATTTATTGAAAACTCACTAAATACCTTGCACAGTTGTAAATATCTTTATTTTGTAATGAGACATTTAATTTTTTTACCATAAGCCTATAAGTGACTGTTGCATTAGCTACATTTTACAGACAATGGCACTTAAATAACATATCCAAGATCAACATATTTTATTGACTCTATTGTACCATTCCTTATAAGATGCATCTTTATTTTATGTTAAATATGTCTCACTATTTTATGTTAACAATACAAAAAAACACTGCATTTAAATTATGACTTATGCCATTGATTTCAAGAAGCATACCAATTCAGAGATGGCAAAATATTTATTTAGTTTTTAGTTTTTAGTTTATTATTATTATTTTTTATTGTTGTTCAAGTACAGTTGTCTTCATTTTGCCCCCACCACTCTCCCCTCTCCCACTCACCCCCACCTCCCACCCTCAATCCTCAAATCCTTTGTCTTTGTCCATGGGTCCTTTATACATGTTTCTTGATGACCCTTCCCCGTCTTTCCCCCATTATCCCCCTCCCACTTCCCCTCTAGTTACTGTCAATTTGTTCTTTATTTCAATGTCTCTGGTTATATCTTGCTTGCTTGTTTGTTTTGTTGATTAGGTTCACTTATAGGTGAGATCATATGGTATTTGTCTTTCACTGCCTGGCTTATTTCACTTAGCATAATGCTCTGCAGTTCCATCCATGCTGTCATGAAGGGTAGGAGCGCTTTCTTCCTTTCTGCTGTGCAGTATTCCATTGTGTAATGTACCATAGTTTTTTGATCCACTCATTTCCTGATGGGCACTTAGGCTGCTTCCAGCACTTGGCTATTATAAATTGTACTGCTATGAACATTGGGGTGCATAGGTTCTTTTGAATTGGTGTTTCAGGATCCTTAGGGTATAATCCCAGCAGTGGAGTTGCCAGGTCAAAAGGCAGTTCCATTTTTAGATTTTTGAGTAAATTCCATACTGTTTTCCACAGTGGCTGCACCAGTCTGCATTCCCACCAGCAGTGCACCAGGGTTCCTTTTCCTCCACATTCTCACAGGCACTTGTTGTTTGTTGATCTGTTAATGATGGCCACTCTGGCTGGTGTGTAGTGGTATCTCATTGTGGCTTTAATTTGCATCTTTCTGATGGCTAGTGATGCTGAGCATCCTTTCATGTGTCTCTGGGCTCTCTGTATGTCCTCCTTGGAGAAGTGTCTGTTCAGGTCTTTTGCCCATTTTTTAATTGGATTGTTTGTCTTCCTGGAGTGGAGTTGTGTGAGTTCTTTATAGTTTTTGGAGCTCAAACACTTGTCCAAGGTATTAATGGCAAATACATTTTCCCATATGGTTGGTTCCCTTTCCATTTTACTGTTTTCTTTAGCCACGTAGAAAGTTTTTATTTTGAGGACGTCCCGTTTGTTTATTCTCTCCTTTATGTCCCTTGCTCTAAGGTGAAAATATTGCTGTGTGGAGTATCTGAGGTTTTCCTCCTTATGTTCTCCTCTAGGACTTATATAGTGTCATGACTTATATTTAAATCTCTTGTCCAGGGATAGCAAAATATTTCAAAAAGTGTGTCCTTTAATTGATAAAATTATATGATATGTAGGAAGTGGGAGATGTAGGATTTAGAATCCAGACGGTGTTTTTTTTTCAGAGCTTTCCTGCTCTTCGCACCACTAAAAGTTCATGCACAGAGTAATGGTTTGACAGATATGAATTTACTAACTAAAAAAGTGGACAAGGTCAACAAATATGCCAGTCACTGCAATTTTGACAATTTTCATCTAGTATTTAGGAGCATTTGGTAGAATGCATGTAATATAGACTTATTTGAAAGAATTTCTAACTCTCTTCTTGACAAATGTCATTGGATATTTACTGAACACAAACACACCTGGTATATGGTATAATAAATATGGTATAATAAATATTTGTAGAGGGAATGATCAGTTAATTGTGACATGCCAAATGAACATAAAATATTTATAAATCCTCTTTTCTTCTTATAGTCATTTTTTATTTTATTACATCAATATGTAAAAGGAGAAAAAGCAACCCTACTACTAGATGCCTAAAAATATAATGAAACAAAAACCTTGACTGTCCTTTCCTGAAAGTTAGCATTCTACTGAAAGAAGTGTATTTCTAAAACATAATAATGTTTATATTTATATATTCCATACCTGTTATGGAATCACTAGAGGCTTTTCCCTTGAAACTTAAAATAGAGAGGGACTTTTCTTTTACCATTATTATTTTACTATTGTTCCAAAAAATCAAGGGGACTGAAGGGTAATGGAAAAAAATACAATAGAGATTAAATACAAAAACAAAAATATCATAACCAATTTATTTAGTTATAATACAGAAATTAAAAACTACAATTATTGAGCCCTGGTTAACATGGTTCAGTGGATTGAGTACAGGCCTGCAAATGGAAAAGTCACCAGTTTGATTCCTGGTCAGGGCACATGCCTGGATTGCAGGTCAGGTCCCTAGTTGGGGGTGTGCAAGAAGCAACCAGGTGATGTATCTCTCACACATCGATGCTTCTCTCCCTTTCTCTCTCCTTCCCTTCCCCTCTCTCTAAAAATAAATAAAATCTTTAAAAAATGCTACAATTATTGAAAAGCAAAATATACAAATATCTGTATTTATGTATAGTATAAAAGTCTTTTTCAAAACAGAGTGGTAGCTGAAAAACTGTTAGAAATAAGTTCATATTAAGCAAGTAAAATATCAAATAAATATGTAAATATAAATTCAGTTATGTTAGAATAACAAAAATTCTTATTAATAAATAATAACAAATATATTAAATACCTGAAAAGTATCTTGGAAGCTCTGTGTAGGTCAAAATTGTATTGAAGGACAGAGAGCATATGTGATTTAGTGAAGAGGTATATTTTAGGTAATGGAAAGTCTCAATATTGTAAAAATGTCTATTTTCCCAAATAATTTAGAAGTTTAATTAAATTTATATGAAAATCCCATTGTGAATCTATACCTCTAATATAATTACATTTACATGCCAACAAGAGATATTTTATTAAACTAAGAGAATTCTAAATTTTATGTGGAAGAATAGATAGAGAAACTTTAGGGAAAAAGGAATAATTAGGAAAACTAACATTTCACATATTAAATCATATTATAAAGACTTTAATTAAAAGACTTTAGTGGTATAAGTACAGCAAACCAATCAGTTGAGTAAAATTTTAAAGTCTGTAATTATACCAAAAATACATGAGAATTTAGCACATTTTCCAACAGGACAAGGATAAATAGATTTAATAATTGCCATCTTGAACAAAAATGTGATTAGATTCCTACTTCTCACCTTCTACATAAATGAACTATCAGAGAGACCAAAGACTTAAGTATAAAAGAATTATAAAAGTATTAGAAGAAAACATGGGAGAATTATTATTAATATTCTTATAACCGGTAAGTTTTAATTAAATGAAAGATAAAAGTCAAAGTCCAGAAAAGAAAAGATTGAGCTTCCAGTCAAGATGGAGGCGTAAGTAGACACGCCTAGCCTCGTTGCACAACCGCAAGAAGGAGCACAACTGAAAAATGGGAAACACTCAGAACTGCCAGAAAATCACCCAGAAAAACACCCAGAACTATATGGAAGCCTGACAACCAGTGATTTAAAGAAGCTATATTCATCCAGACAGGTAGGAGGGGTGGAGATCGGAAGTGAGGTAGAGAGGTGAAGAGGCTGTGAGGTGGTGGCGATTGGAACAGGCAGCCCCAGATGCATGAGCGGTGGATAAAAATCACGGAGACACCTTGTGAGTGTGGGAGCCCAGCCCCAGACCGTGCAGCCCTGGGTGCCAGTGCTGGGAAAGACAGCCTCATAACTTCTGGCTGTAAACCCAGTGGGGGTTGGGGTGGCAGAAGAAACTGCCGGTTTTTTAGGAGAGCCCAGAATGTTTGCAAACCCACCCACCCTGGGAACCACAACCAGGAGAGCAGCTGGAGGGTTGCCGGTCACATGTGGGAAATGGGCAAAGTGACTGGAAAAGGGGCGATGGCCAGGAAAGCCCCCAGAAATCAGCCAGCAGTGGCATTGTCCCCTCTTGGACTGCTCCCACACATTCCGCAGCCACGGTTGCCCCGCCCTGGCATACCCAAGGCTCTGCCCCAAAGAACTTACTGTATTTTGCTGTGTATAATGAGCACTTTTTTGCCCAAATTTTTGAGGGAAAAATAAGGATGCCCATTATACATGGGTAGTACTAATTCTGTATCTATATAAATGTTTTAAATCCTTTTATTTATGCTTATGCATTAAAGATGTAGTCTAGAAAGCAATAACAATATCTGTATACAAATAATACCCTGGAATATGATAATTGGTTTTGTTTCTAAAAATAAATAAATAAATAAATAAACAAACAAATAAATAAATGAGTTAAAAATTAAAACAAAAGATTTTTCTTTTCCTGAAAGTTTGGGCCAAAAACATGGGTACATATATACATGGGAGTGCATTATACATGGCAAAATATAGTAACAGGTGTGCTAAAACAGAATCAAAGCAGCTCTACCTAGTACACCGACACAGGGAGGCTGCCAAAATCAGGAGACAAAGAAATATGGCCCAAATGAAGGAGCAGAACAGAACTCCCAAAAAAGAACTAAGTGATGCAGACATAGCCAACCTATCAGATGCAGAGCTCAATACAATGATGGTCAGAACGATCAAAGATCTCATTAAGCAGAACAAAAGCAGAAGGGAAGAAATGAAGGATCTACTAAGGGATCTAAAGGAAAATCCACAGCAAACCCACAGTGAAGGGAAGGAAGCTGGGATTCAAATCAATGATTTGCAACATAAGGAAGAAATAAACATTCAACCAGAATGAAAATGAAGAAACAAAATCTAAAAAAAAAAAAATGAGGATCCTTTAAGAAAACAAAAGGACATCTCTAAAGTGGCCAACATGAGAATCATAGGGATGCCAGAAGAAGAGGAAGAGCAAGAAATCAAAACCTTATTTGAAAAAATAATAAAAGAAAATTTCCTTAATTTGGCAAAGGAAATAAGACACGCAAGTCCAGAAAGCACAGAGTTCCAAACAAAATGGATACAAAGAGGACCACACCAAGACACATCATTATTAAAATGTCAAATATTAGAGATAAAGAGAGAATCTTGAAAGCAGCAAGAGAAAGGCAGAGCATTACCTACAAAGGAGTTCCCATAAGACTATCAGCTGATTTCTTGAGACACCTTCCAGGCAAGAAGGAGCTGGGAAGAAGTACTCAAAGGCATGAAAGACAAGGACCTATATCCAAGAGTGCTCTACCCAGCAAAGCTATCATTTAAAATGGAAGGGCAGATAAAGTGTTTCCCAGACAAGGTGAAGCTTAAGGAGTCCATCATCACCAGCCCCTTATTATATGAAGTGTTAAAGGGGCTTTTTAGGAAGAAGAAGATCAAAACTGCAAACATTAAAATGACAACTAACAACTACCAACAACTGAATCTAAAAAACAAAAACAAAAACAAACTAAGCAAACAACTAGAACAGGAACAGAATCATAGATATGGAGATCATTTGCAGGGTTATCAGCTAGGGGGGATGGGGGGAGAATGGGGGAAGAGGTATAGGGATTTAGAAGCATAATTGGGTAGGTACAAAATAGACAGGGGAATGTTAAGAACATTCCCTATAGACAATGGAGAAACCAAAGAACTTACATGCACAACCCATGAACATGAACTAAGGGGGGGATTTCTTGGAGGAAAGGGGGGAACTGGGCCGAGAGGGGGCAAAGGGGGAAAAATTGCAACAACGATAATAACATAGTCAATAAAATAGACTTAAAAAGATTGTAATAGTGAATCAGTAGTCCCCCTTACCCATATGGAATATATTCCATGATCTCCAGGGAATGCCTAAAGCCATGGGTAGTATCGAATGCTGTATATACAATATTTTTTACTATACATATACATCTATGATAAAGTTTAATTTATGAGCTAGGCCCAGTAAGTATTAGCAACAATAAATAAATAGAACAATCATAACAATATACTATAATAAAAGTATACTATGCATTTGCAAGTCATATACTATAATATCCCAAAAATCATATACTATAATAAATGTCATAGATAAAAACCTAATTTATTTAATGTCTCAAGTTCATTAAAATCAAGAGCAATAAGAATTTCAGCTAATACGCAAATGCTATAGGATTTAACTCAATATAAATAAATTACATTTTAAACCAAAAGATGCTCAACATCACTTACAATATTAAAAATATAAGATAATATTTTTCACTTATTGGGCCAATAATATAAATTCTGGGAACATGCTGAGTTAATGAGGATATGGAGAATTAGGGAACCTCACGCATTGCTGGTGGGAGTATTAACTGATACGAGCATATGGAGGTGATTTAGCTAGTTCTTTCAAAATACAAAATGCATTGAATAACCTTTGAATTAGCAATTCCACTTCTAACTATGCAACCTTCAGGCTAGTTACATACATGTTCAGGATTTTGATTGTAGAATTTTTTAATAATACCAAAATGCTATAAACAACCTGAATGTCCATCAATAGAAGGTATAAAAAATGATTCAATTCTAGGTTATCAAAAGTAATTATTTTCATAGTCTGCATGGGCTGGTATAATATAATACCATAGACTGGGTGGTTTATAAACCATAAAAAATGTATTTGTTACTGTTCTGGTGGTTGCAAAATCCAAGATTAAGTTGCCAACAGATTTGGTGTCTGGTGAAGGCTTGCTTCCTGGTTAATTGACACATGCCTTTGCACAGCAATAATTAAGTTGGGGGTAGGGAACACACATTTAACCTGTAGCAATTACATTTCTATCTTCTTTCTTTCTTTCTATATATCTACCTATCATCTCTCTATGTACTAATATGATAAAATCGCCAAGATATATTAATGTAATGAAAAAACATGATCTGGATTATTATTGGGTAGAGTATTTCTACTTAGTGTTTATAAAAATAAATATATATGGAAGTAATATTTTGGAATGTATGGAATATTTCTGGAAGGGTATTTAAGAAAAAGTATATAGAAAGTACTTCCAGGCAGGGGACAAGTGACTGGAAGATGGGGGATATTTTCTTGTATTCTGTTTCAAACCTTGAAAAATAATTGTTGTATCATGAACCTGTATTAACTAGTTAAAAATACACAAAACCATGTTTTAAAATTACAAAATCAAAATACTAACATGATTTTATACCTTTGCATTTTACAAATTTTATATAATGAACATGAATATTAGCTAAATAACTTAGCTTATGTTTATAATATGGGACTGGATTCCCAGTGCCTGCTTCACCACACAGTTAAGGACAGTTGTGTAATTTCTCTAAGGCCCAATTAGAATGCTTCGTGATATATTTCAATAGCATTATTTCATTATACTCTTCATACATTTAGGTTATTAGTCTTATTTGTATTATACATCAGACTATAAGCTTTAGGGCAGGGATTGCAACAGTTTTGTTTATTGGTCATTAGGGAATGACTAATACAGTGTTTGACACAAAATTGGCAATGAATACATATTCATTTGCTATAATTGGGTAAAATAACAAAGATATTTGAAAATATTCATACTTTTAAAATACTAGAAAAACCATTTACATCTGATGTATATCTTTCTTTGCCATGCAAGAGGGCATTTTCCTTAGCTTGATCTTTTATCTAAGTTAGAGTACATGTAGTCCATTATTAAAAGCCAGCCTTCATCTTCCACTTTGGTTTATCCTAGGTGTGGAGTTTGGGATTAAACAGATCCTCTGGACCCTGTGATAGCTACAGAGGCTTCCTTCTCCAAAAACCGGATTAAAGACAGTGTCTTCAAAACTGTGAGTTCCACTACAGTCTTTAGGAACATATTCCTTAGTATCTTCTTTCCCTCTTTCAAATGTTATCTGATTATTTGGTTGGGGTTTCTGTTTTGTTTCCCAGTCCTTAGTTTTGATTCATTATGCTTCCTCTTATTACAGCCTTTAAATGACTAGTTTTATACTCTAGGTCATTGATGGAAGCCCTTTCCCCTGACTAAATTTTTCTTACGAGTCTTTCCAAACTTGAGTTTCATCTTCCTCTGAAACACTGTATTGGACTCTACCGGCTGTGGACAATCCCTCCTTCTTTTTATAGGACCACCATTGAATTTTTATTCACTTTTTTCTTAAATCCTTCCAGTATCAAGAAGTTCATTATTTTATAAGGTGGATCACTCCACTATTTGTTAACTGTCTGTAGCTCCTCTTTTTTGAAAGTTCTGCATTTGGAATCAGATTCTGGCTCATGGTATTACCCCTTAGGATAAAACAAAAATAGTCACTTATTCCTGAACTTGGAGCAATTTGAAATAGGTAAGTCCAATTCCTCAACTCTGTCTAAATGACATGGTCTGCGGAGACACTGGTCATCATCATTTGTCTGTGTTCCAGCTTTTCAATATTCTTAAAATGTGGTGCTTGAGCCTAAGCCTAATGATGCATTAGTTAATAGTGGTAGCTAACTTTTATTGAGTGCCTGGAGTGTACTGAGCATTGCTCTAAGAGCTCTATATCTATTAACTCATTATTAAAACCCCCTAAAATTTTTTTTAATAGACAAATGAGGAGTAGAAAGATTAGGTAGCTTGTCCAAAGTCACACAGCTAGCAGGTGAGTGGTAGAGCTGCCTGTCTTTTCTTTATGTACATTTTTCCATTTCCATCATTAATGTGCAGTGCTGAGCTACCATGATCTCTCATATGGACTGTTAGAGTAGCCTCCTAATTGGTTCTTTCATTTTCATTTTTGCCCTCTTTCAATACGCCTTTAAACCGCTATGAATTATAAAATATACATACAAAGAATCTATCTCCTGGATACGGTATTGATGACAACACCATAAATCTCATCACACCATCAACATTTTCACAGAACCTTTGAAGACTGGCATGTTTCACCCCAATATATTCTCTTTCCCCTACCAGAAGCAAATACTATCTTGAATTTTGTGTTAATCATCCCCTTGCCTTTTTTAAAAATAATTTTTCCACATACATGTGATCTTTAAATAGAATCTTTAAGCTTTATCTGTTATTGTTTTCACATAAAAGGAGTCCAACTTTTTAATTTTTTTGTGATTTTTACCCTTAATCAATAATTACTTGAAATTTATCCATGATAATACCTGTACTTGTAGTTATTCATTCCTAATGATGAATAATATCCCAAATGTGTCAAGATACAACTTTTTTAATCCCTTAGTTTGTTTTTAACATTTACTTTGTTTTCCTTTATGTATTTATTTGATCTTTTAAAATCTTTTTTGTTCTTTCTCCCCTTTATTCCCCTCCACCTTGTATACCTCTCCTACCAGCATTCCCCCACTTAGTTCATGTCGTTGGTCATACATATAAGTTCTTTGGCTTCTCCATTTCCAGTACTATTCTTAACTTCCCACTGTCTATTCTGTACCTACCATTTATGCTTCTTATTCCCTATACCTGTCCCCCCATTCTTCTCCCTCCCCCCAGTAATCTTCCATGTGATCTCCATTTCTGTGATCCTGTTCCTCTCCTAGTTGTTTGCTTAGTTTGTTTTTGTTTTTCTAGGTTCAGTTGTTGATAGTTGTGAGTTTGTTGTCATTTTACTCTTCATATTTTTGATCATCTTTTTCTTAGATTAGTCCCTTTAACATTTCATTTAATAAGGGCTTGGTGATGATGAACTTCTTTAACTTTACTTTATCTGGGGAGCACTTTATCTGCCCTTCTATTCTAAATGATAGCTTTGCCAGATAGAGTATTTTTGGATGTAGGCCCTTGTCTTTCTTGACTTTGAATACTTCTTTCCAGCCCCTTCTTGTCTGTAAGATGTCTTTTGAGAAATCAGCTGATAGACTTGTGGGAACTCCTTTGTAGGCAACTGTCTCCTTTACTCTTGCTGCTTTTAAGATTCTCTCCTTCTCTTTAATCTTGGGTAATGTAATGATGACGTGCCTTGGTGTGTGCTTCCTTGGGTCCAACATCTTTGAGACTCTTCTTTTAGACTTCCTGGAAGTCTATTTCCTTTGCCAGATTGGGGAATTTCTCCTTCATCATTTTTTCAGGTAAGTTTTCAATTTCTTGCTCTTCTTCTTCTCCTTCTGGCACCTCTATGATTCAGATGTTGGACTATTTAAAGTTGTCCCAGAGATTCCTCAGCCTGTCCTCATGTTTTTGAATTCCTGTTTCTTCATTCTGTTCTGGTTGAATGTTTATTTCTTCTTTCCACTCCAAATCATTGATTTGAGTCCTGGTTTCCTTCCCTTCACTGTTCGTTCCCTGTATATTTTTCTTTATTTCACTTTGCACAGCCTTTACTTTTTCCTCTATTTTGTGGCTATACTCAGCCATTTCTGTGAGCATCTTGATTACCAGTGTTTTGAACTCTGCATCTGTTAGGTTGGCTATCTCTTCATCGCTTAGTTCTATTTTTGGAACTTTGATCTGTTCTTTCCTTTGTGCTCTCTCTCTCTCTTTATATATATTTTGGTCTCTGTGCACCTATTATGTTGTGAGAGGCAGAGCCCTAGGTATTTGCCAGGGCGGGGCCACCCACATCACTGCCTTCTGGCTCTACATATGGGGGAGGGGTCTAAGAGGGAACAAGGCCACTTGCTTGACCCTTGGCCGGCTTTCAGTCCCTTCCCCCACTACCTACAAGCAAATTGGGCCCTTCTGGTGCTGATTCCTGGGTGGGTGGGTTTGTGTATGTTCTAGGACCCTGTGGGTCTCTCAGATGAACTCTCCTGTGAGACTGGCAGTTTCTCTTGCTGCTGCAACCCCTACATGTTTTTACTAGTAGAGGTTTTGAGGTTTTCTTTTCCCATGCCAGAACCCTGGGTTGCATGGTCTCTCTCACTCCCCAGTTGTTCCTCCTGGTTTATCTGCATGCAGATGTGGGACTGCCTGGTCTGCCAGCCACTGCGTTGCCCGCCCGTGTCCACCAGCTGCAGGCTTGCTGTGTATCCTCCCTGTCCAGGCTGCCCATCTCTGCCCCTCCTACTGGTCTGGGTGAATGTTTCTTCTTTAACTCCTTGGTTGCCGGACTTCTATACAGTTCGATTTTCTGGCAGTTCTGGTTATTGTTTGTTTTTAAATTTGTTGTCTTTCTTTTGGTTGTGCGAGGAGGGAAAGTGTATCTACCTACACCTCCATCTTGGCTGGAAGTCCCATAACCTCCTATTTATTTGATGTTTTAAAAACAATTATGATATGAACGTTCCTGTTTATATCTCCCAGTGAACGTGTGTGTGCCATTTCAGACCTACAGCACTTTAAATAATCAAAGAAAATAAGTACGACAATAGCAAGATATCACTTAGCTAATGCTCTTTGATGAAACACCTTAAAATGTTGGTGACTTGATGCAAGCTTTGTGAGATTGGGTTAGCTGTACTACTTACCTGCCCCAAGCTAAGCTGACTCCTGCTGGATTTATCAGTGGGCTGGGGCTGGATAGCGTAGACGGTGCCATTGGGGCAAATTCCACTCTGCTCTGCATCGTCTCTTATCCTGAGCAGCCTGGCTTGGGCTTGTTCTTATATTTGTCCCCATGTAATGTCAAGGTTCCTAAAAGAGGAAACAGAAACGTGTACGACCTCTTAAAGTCTAACCTTAGGAATGGAACTCCATCGCGTCTGCCACATTTCTTCCCCTAAAGAAAATCTTCTGTCTAGCCTAGGTTCAAGGAATAGAGACAAACTCTTGGTAAGTGGAGCTTCAAAGTCACATTGCAAAGAACAATGAATACCAGGAGAGGTGCTGATTGCAATCAGTATACCACACTGACTGTTTGGGAGAATTAATTGTAGTAGGAGCTTTCCCACCCTGCTAGCATTAATGTAATCAATACCTTGGCAATTAATTTTGCATTACGTAGTAAACTCTAGGATTCTGTTCTATTGCTCTGTGCCACAGATTTTTCAGGGGTGGGCCATCTAAGGAGGACAGCCAGGGAACCCGTGATTGTGCCCTGTTAAGGTCTATGCCTGGGCAGGCCCTTGCCTACCCCTGGGATGCCGTATTAGGGAATCATCTGTTTCTATGAATAAGGGGTATCAGAAATATAGAGTTGATATTTTGACCTTCATCTGCCTTACTTCTTATCTACTTCTTTACTATTTCAGAACATGGGCTGGGACAAGCATTATTATTAATTGAGCTCCTTCAAATCACAGTGCCACATTGTTTAATATCTGTCTTTATGTCTAAAAAATAACCTTTTTTTCCCTTCAGTATCAGTCACCATGTCAGTGTAATTCAGTAGAGTATTTCTGGCACTCAGACAATGTCAAGGCACTCCACAAGTGATTATCAAGCTCAGTGAATGAATGAATAAAAGAACCTGTTTCCTTTTGAAAGAACCAAGAGAATAAACCATTAAAGTGAAGCACAGTCTTATTCTTTGGGCCGCTGTGATATTTTTGGCTCTGACCTATTTTATTTTTACACCACACTATAATCAGCACCTTTGGCTCATGTTCACATGGTGTATGTGATCCTTCACGCTATGACGCTGAATAATCACTGCTCGCTGGTAGGTATCACCTCTTTTGGAATGTCCTATAATGGTGACCTCTATAAAGACAAAGGCAGCACAATGAATAGCAATCCTGCCTACTTAGCATCTCAGCAGTGGACAGTTGGTTTCAGGTTTTTGGCACGCCCAGCATTTTTCTTTCATTATGATTCATACAGTGGGATCTACTGAGAGCAAACACATTAACAAGGGCATTTATAAAACCACCTTTCCTGGAAAACTGTAAGATAAAAAAACTAGGTTTTGTTTCTCTTAGAGGGGAGAAATCTGTGCCAGCAGCTTTTTCCAGAGGATGTTGCTGATTTATGGGATTCTAGGGAATTGTATATTTTTAACCTTTTTATTTTAGGAAAGTATATATATGTGTGTGTGTGTGTGTGTATATATATATATATATATATATATATATATATATATATAACAACAGAGACAACAGTATAATAAACTTTCCGTATCATCATCCTGCTGAAACAGGATGCAAGAGGACTATAATTTGAATGATTGTACACTGAGGCAATCAAAAGGTTGAAGGTAGATTCCGAGATTATATTTTTCTGTCTGTCTTAGAATGTGGGGGTTAAAGAGTAATACGAGTTCTGAGATCAGAGTCTGCTGGATGGTACTGTTGTTTATTATCATTTTACCTGCGAGCTGATAAGTAGAAGAGTAAGTGAGATTCCACAAGTCTCTCTGAGTCTGGAGCTCATCATTTCACTGTCACCCTACTCCACTTCACTCTCGCTCTCAGCACACCTGTTTCCATCCCGTTGCTTCTTACTTGCATCTGTGGATACCCTCGCCCCTTTATTGGTGAATAGAATCTTTGAAATTCCTAAATTTTCTCTTCCTCTATTGTCTTGTTTTCTTCTCCAGTGAAGATCACTTGTGCCATGCATTGAGGTGCCCATGCCATAATCTGTGCTTTATCTCTGCTTCTGGGTCACTGTGGTGCCACATTGCTTATTTATTATCTTTTGAATCTCATTCCTCTGCCTATGGCATTTATTTTTTTGGTGGCGGTGGAGGGTCACCTCTTGCCTCATCCCTCTTCCCGTTGTCACAGTTTTTTGTTTTTCCTTCAACTGCATTCATGTGGAAGACCCTTAAATCCTTTTAGTCTCATAGTTACACAAAATTCACAATTAGTGATGATGTTCTTCGCTAGTTCACCTCTGGTTACTTATTACCATTGCCACAGAGACCGGAACAAAGCTTAGTGATAAAGAATATCAACTGTGATGTTAGACAGACCTCCATTAGAAAATGTGGCTTACTAGCTACACAGTCTTGGAAAGGTTGTCCCGAGTAAAGCTTATTCATATGTGAGGTTTATTTAGAGTATCTTTACAGTGTAGTTGCTCCTAGAACCAAGTGAGCAACAACTGATTGCAACTACTGATATAAATCAATTATCTTCTAAAAGTATAGCAAAAACCTTGGCATATTTTATAAATCCTTAGTAAATTTTGACACTAACAATGTGTGTACACACATTCTTCAGTCCTTAGCTTCACTTAACCTTTAAGATCTATTATCATTGTTTTTATGACCACTTCTATACCTCTCATGTCTTCCACTTGCTATATTCTATATTCACAGCATTTTTTTCATTATTGTTTCAATTTATGACTCTTCTGGATTCAACACCTCTCTCTCTTCTGCAAGTCATCTTCATAATGTGCTTGCTAACAAGTACCATCAACTCCCTTGTACTCTTCTATGCCTAGAAATTCTTCAATACCTAATCTTATTATTCTTTTAGCCTATATTTCTTAGCTTATATATCTGTGAAAAAGTCATGCTTTTCTCAATGAACCTCTATACATTTATGCCATTTAACTTCATCTGGTCCATCGATGTCCAAAAATATTTTATTCATTTAACTGATTCCAAATAAATTGAATCTGATATAATTCCTCTAAATTTTCTATTTTTTAAAATCACCAATATCACTTTAGTGAGACTATCTAGGATATTGGATGAAGATACCATTTACTTCTTTGTGGCTCTTATTAAAAAGCTCCTCTTTTCTGTTCTAACTTCTACTTGTTTACTAAGATATTAAGTTTAGATCCTCCCTGACTCTGTGGAGTCATTTTTTTCTTATCAAAGATCTCAAAAACAAAGAAAATAATTGCAACTACTGATCTAAACAGCAAGTGATTTCTTATTTTTGATTGAAACTGCACTCATTACAACAGGAATGTCATGTGTATCTGTATCATTAAAATACTAGCTTCTGGTGATCTTGCCAAGGATAACTGCTGTTTATAGCCATTGTTACATAGTTACCTGTGGTCCTTTTTGTGGTGGTGCCATTTATTTCCACCAGACTACAAGAGAAATTATAATCCTTTCCCATCTCTCTTTTGCTGTTTCACTAACATGTATTATGCCACTGCTAATGCAGTCCTTATTAGTGTGTTGTCCACTGCAAGATATTAATATACACTGTCTCTAATTTAATATATCTTATAACCAATATATGCCATTCTTATAAGTTTTCAGTATAAGTCATTCATATGTTTTCTTCCTGTTTTTGAAATAATGATTAGCTTTACTCGATATCAACCTGATCTATCCTTTTACTCTTCAGCAAAGAGGAAGTCTAAGCTAGAATTGTGAGCTACGTGATCTGGCTTAGTCATCTCACATTCTAGACCAAGTTACATTTCTCTCCTGTTGGAATTTAGAAGTTATGCTTTCTGTAATTTCAGACTTGGGATTAAGTTACTCAATTTCTAAAGTTTGAGAATGAAGTAGTAAAGAAATATTTCAGGGATATGATCCAGGTGTCATCTAAGACTTATTTCTTCATTTTTAAATTTTGTTAAAACTGAAATTGGGAAAGAGAAGAAAGGATCTTCATTGGTCTCAGGAGTTACACAAGTCGGAGAATGGGCTGTTTTGAGATGTTCTTACAAGGCCACCTCTGGGAAAGCCCAGTCTATAGAGGATGCGGATCTTTATTTACGGAACCAGCGAGCTGCTTGCAAAAGGTTGGCTGAGAAAAATGATTTTTTTAAAAGAAAATGCTATCTCCTTTGACTGGAAAGGAAGAAGCTTCAGCTTCCCTTCCCTTTGCCCTGGGACTGCCACATCTGCAGCTGAGACATTCTTGAGTCTCAGATGAAAGGACAGGCAGATGGAAGCTCTAACCTTTAAAAAGGGTGCACCATACAAAAACAACTGGGAATTTAGTCAATTAAAAGATAAAGCCATTCGTGTACTAGTTGTTTTCCCCCAAATAGGATGATCTTTTCCTGACAGGCATGCAAAAGTTGTTTTACTATGTTTCTTTGATTATTTTTAAGTGAAATCTAAAAACAGAGGAGTTACTGTCCAAAATGTCAGTGGATACTTGCTTTTGATTTGTACTGATACATAAGTTTTCAGGAAGGAAGGAAACCCCCTTATAAGATAGTTTCATTGTGAAACCTTAATACCCATATCTAGCAATTTGGTAGGCAAAAAAACTCCCTTCCATGAAATTGCATATTTTCAAAGGCTTTACTTTCTTAATACTTTGAAATGTTAGAGATTATATCTACTTTAGTGAAAAAAAAAAACAAAACCTCAGGTCATAGTACCTGTGTATGAGGTGCTATTAAGAAAAAAGCTTAATAAAAAATTAGTGGTATAAAGTTTACCACTAATTTCTAAGAAACTCATTAGGCAGAATATACTCATCCATCTCAAGTGCTTTAAGTGGGCATTTTGAATTCCCAGCCTCAGAAGGACTTAAACAATTATCCACTAATAGGATGTTGTCATATCGGCAAATATCTAAATACTGGTGAGGGTAATGGGGGTGAAAACCGGGATTCAGAATAAGTCTGTGCCCAGTGATTAGTTGGGTTTGGAAGTTGTCTTGAGAGAGGGTTTGATTTGTTACAGGTGAATATACAAAACTGTAAATGCCGCGGAGGAGAGATCCCATCTGTTGGTCTCCAATCTACATGTAACCCCTAGCACAGCGTCTGGCACAAGTGGTCATGAAATAAATATTTTTTGAATGAATAAATGAGTGATTGACCTGGAGCAGAATCATTTTATTTTGATTTAATGAGGGGGCAGAGAGGCGGAGGATAACAGGGGGAAGAAGGGGAAGAGTCAAGCCAAGGAACATGTATAAAGGACCCATGGACAAAGACAACGGCGGAGGGAGGACTGAATGTGGGAGAGGGGAGGTGGGCAGGGTAGGGAAGAGTAATGGGGGAATAATAGGGACAACTGAAAGAGAACAGCAATAAATACATAAATACATAAATAAATAAAATAAACAGGAAGATTAAAAAAAAGAAAAAGAAATTCTCTAGTCTCCAGAATAAGCATGGGATGGCTGGGATGGCCATTAATAACAGCTCCACTCAGGGTATCACAGCAATGGAGTAAAAGTTCTGGACAGCTTGTTCCCAAGAACTATGTATTTTGCCTGTCACCTAATAAACTTATTTTTATCTATGCATTGAGAAACCTGAGATTTTTAATCTCAGAACACATTTAATCAGAAAAGTCTTTCCTACAATCTGTTTTATAACAAATTTCTGTTGGTTCTACCTATGAAATATTTCTTAACTATGCTTCTTTTTTATCATTCTCATTCCTGGTATGTAACATGTGATGAATACATGCTTTTGAATCAAGGAGTGAATGAATTGGAGACCACTCTGACCCTGCTTCAGGCGCTGAAGAAGGAGGAAGCTGTGCACAAACACATAATCCTACTTGATAGTTTTGTTCTTTGTGTACTGAAAATCAAGATGACAAAGAAAATTTTCTCAGCTATTGTTATTTCTTGTCCTCTCCAGTTCCTGTAAGTGCCTGTCAGATATCTCTATTTGTATATCTTATTGCCACTGTAAATACAACACTTTTAGAGCAAATTTACCATCCCCACCCCTACTAAATCTCTCTCCCTTCTGAGTTCCATTTTAATAATATCATAATTTTTCAGGCCCTACACCCCAGATACTGGGAGCCAAAAAAATCACTGTTTCTAGTAAATTCAACTGACAGATTTTTAAAACACATTTCTTACATCTATCCCTTTCTATTTCAACTGCTGATAACCAAGTCTAGGGACATGCTTATACTTCAAACCTGGATAATTGAGAGATTCATAACTGGACTCTGTCTCCCACCGTTGCACAAGCTCTTCTGGTCTGCAACTGTGAAACAACTCTAGCAACTCCAACCCCCCCTTTGGTATTTATGTTTTTGGCACTTAAGGTTATCTGAAATCTGATTTAGCAACTTTTTCAATTGTTGCCCTAAAGCAGCTTTTTGGCACATTCACCCTGACCAGGAACACTTTCGACATCAGACCCAGAGCCTACGCTCCCTCAGGGATAATGCTCCACCCTTACAGGGCTAGGAACTTAGTTTGACTACTTGTAGCTGCATTATAGAAAATGAATGTAAATACTCTAACTACAAATGCAACCACAATTTATTGTAACACAATTTGAGCAAGAAGCAAATAACAAGGAAAATGACTAATACTGGAATAATCTGCCGCATATACAAAGAGCACAGTAATTGGCTCTGAGACTGGAGGAAAAAGACCATAAAAATCTTTTATAACACTCCTAATTGTGCCCAAATTGAAAACTAAGAGTTTATGGCAAAAAAGAAGAGCATAATTCAACAATCCTGTTTTTCGTGGATAATGGACTAGGGAGGGAGTTAAACTCTGCTCATCTCAGCTTTTTGGTGTACGTAAGAGGATTATTATAAATGTATTCAGTGAATTACAACATATTCTTGATATTTATAAAAGAAAAATATCTCTCATTCATCTCTTATTTACAAAAAAAAAAAGACTTCAGTAAGACTCTTTAAAGACACCTTTCAGAAAAATCTGAGTGTACATTTCCTGAATTTAAAATTCATCATATTTTTCCTTAATACAACCAGAACTACTCTGGAGAAAGAATGCTTTTGGAGGAAAGTTTTCCAATGATTGTGGATCAAAATCACAAATAAAATGCACCTATTGTACTTGCAACATCACATTAAACAGGAAAATTACTGTATTATGCACAGATCTAGATAATTGTATTTAGACTCTATTTTATTGCTCTTCTTTCCCATAAAAATGCGAAGGCTACCCCCACTGCTGACCCAATGCTAATTTCAAATTCAATTGTCCATGAAAAATCAATATTAACCCTGAGGTATGTTTTATAAGTATTTCAATTGAAGTTAAATTAAAAAGCTAGACATTTTAAGTGGGGATGTTCTTTATCATCTGCCAGTCAATAAACTATTTTCACTATATTTTGTAAATGTCAGCTAAAGTATTGGGTGTTGGAACAGGAGCTTGAGGAACTTAGTTAGATAGGCTAGACTGGAGAACTGCAGCCTGGGAAATCTGGCATGCCCATGGGAGAGATGTAGAGGTTGGGGGCAAACTCATTGGTAAGTTAGGGGATGACATTCGGTCGTGCCAGGGCAGTATGGTATCTGGACAGTAGACTTCTAGAAGTGCTCGGTAGCCTTGACAGAGGATTGGTGGTGGAGCCTGAGCAGGAAGAGATAGTCGTTAAGGGATGGGCATTACACCAAGGAGTCCGAAAGCAAGAAATATCCAAAGGCAGAACCAGGCACATTCTGACCAACATCAAAGACGTCTGATGCAGAGGCAGCCCAGCCTATTTCTTCTGGTGTCCGGCAGAAGCAGAATGGAAAGATCTCTAAACATTTTTTGAATGTTGCCTCTAGCAGTAAAGACAAAAACAAGTACCTATAGTTCATGTGCTTATATTTATGCAATATATATCCCCAAAATTAGTTAATATCTAATGACACACTATATATTAAAGCGGGGTTGTCATTAAAATAGTAAATCACCATTTCAGATAATCTTCTTAACTTGATATTTTTGCAAACTTCTTATTAGATACGATGAAATAATTTTTCTTCTTGGAAGGGTAGCTGATCAAGAGCTTATATTTGTGGTTTTCATTGGTATCCCTCTGATGGCTAATGATGCTGAGCATCCTTTCTTATGTCTCTGGGACTCCTGTGTGTCCTCTTTGGAGAAGTGTCTGTTCAGGTCCTTTGCCCATTCTTTAATTGGATTGTCTTCCTGGTGTGGAGTCATGTGAGTCCTTTATATATTTTTTGGAGATCAAACCCTTATCCGAGTTATCATTTGCAAACATATTTTCCCATATGATTGGTTCTCTTTTCATTCGGCTGATGTTTTCTTTAGCTGTGCAGAAGCTTTTTAATTTGATGTAGTGCCATATGTTTATTCTTTCCTTTGTGTCCCTTGCTCTGGCGGACATATCAGTGAAAATATTGCGGTATGGAATATCTGAAATTTTCCTTCCTATGAAATACCACTTCACACCGGTCAGAATGGCCATCATAAACAAATCAACAAACAACAAGTGCTGGTGAGGATGTGGAGAAAAGGGAACCCTAGGACACTGTTGGTGACAATACGAACTGATATAGCCACTGTGCAAAACAGTATGGAATTTACTCAAAAAACTAAAAATGGAACTACCTTTTGACTCAGCAATTCTACTGCTGGGATTATACCCTAAGGATCCTGAAACACCAATTCAAAAGAACCTATGCACCCCAATGTTCATAGCAGCACACTTTATAATAGCCAAGTGCTGGAAGCAGCCTAAGTGCCCTTCAGGAAATGAGTGGATCAAAAAACAGTGGTACATTTACACAATGGAATACGATGCAGCAGAAAGAAAGAAGGAGCTCCTACCCTTCACAACAGCATGGATGGAGCTGGAGAAATAAGCCAGGCAGTGAAAGACAAATATCATATGACCTCACCTATAAGTGGAACCTAATCAACAACAAGAGAACAAAATAAAACCAGAGACATGGAAATAAAGAACAAACTGACAATAACCAGAGGGGAGGGCAGAGGGGAATAACAGGGGAAAGAAAGGGAAGGGTCAAGTATCATGTATAAAGGACCCATGGACAAAGACAATGGGGGGGATGGGGGAAGGATTGAATGTGGGAGGTAGGGGTGGGAAGGGCAGTGGAGAGTAATGTGGGAATAATGGGGACAACTATAATTGAACAACAATAAAAAAATATGAAAAAAAGAGCTTATATTTATTTTTATCATTTTCTTAATTTTCTGTAATGCTTTATGAATATTACTTTTAATCTTTGTTGTGTTCATAGACTAATTTTAATTCACTTGACCTTTATGTGAGGGTTAGTTTAAATTTCAGTAAATATGTAAGAAGTTGCTTATCTTTTTAGTCACTTGGCAAATGAAATTAAAACCATAATGAGATATCTCTATATACTTTCTAACATGGCTGAAATTAAAAGTAATGATAATACCAATTGTTGACAGAGGTAGAGATATTAGAACTCTAACTGTTGTTGGTGAGTGAATCAATGCAATTATTCAGAAATTGTTTTTTGCAGTTTCTACTAAACATATACATACTCAACATCTGCTCTTCTTATACTCAGTGGAAATCCATGCATATGGGCACTGCAAGACGTATATAAGAATACTTGTAGAAACATTACTCATAATAGTCAAAACTGGGAACAATCTAATTTCTATCAGTAGTGGAATGAACAAATATAGTGCTACATTTTACAATTTCTTATTAGTAATTAGTGAACTGTTATTTAAAACGTGGATGAATCTTAGAAAGAAACACAAGCCTTAATTAAGGAAGCCAAGTACTAAAAGAATACGTAATTAAGTTGTTTAGTGCCTATCTTCCCACGAAATGGGCGTGGACAATAGTGTAGTGATTGCTGGGGGGAGGGGGGTATAAGGGGACTAAATGATAATGGAAAAAATGTAATAAAGATTAAATGAAAAAATTATTTGAGGTCAGGGCTATACCTGTTTTTTTATTATAGCAGCTCCAGTGCAAAAGTGAAGTTTTGCAGATATTGGTTGCTCAATGAATATTTATTGAGTGTATTAATAAATAAATCGATAAAGATAGTCTGGGACTCAGCTACCCTTAGGTTTTGCACTAGGTAACTAGTTCTAGTTAGTATTCAGCTACTAGCCAGCTATTGACCTTGAATGACTCAGGTCCTCATTTGAAATAATACCTTACTAAAAGAAGGGATTAACCTAAATCAGTATAGTTGTATCTAACTCTATGACTTCGAATTCAATTCATATTTCTAGAAAGCTAAGTGAAGGTTTTTCATATGAAAAAAGTTACATTTCATAATAATTTTTCCATTGGAAAGTCATATTATTAAACTATAATAACAATATTTGCTTCAGAGAATATCTTTTATTTGCTAAATATGATTTTATTTTTAATTAAATGATCCATTTTTTTTGGTTTTGACTGCATTTAGAATATTTTGGGAAACAAAAGGAAAATATTTTAATAAAAAGTGTAGTCTGTTGCATATTGCTAAGGAATAGTGTGTCTGTATTTTATTGTAGCAGTTAAATAAATGACTTTTTAAAAAACATATTAGTTTGTTTATTACTTTGATATCCTTAAATTAGTTTTCTTATTTATAATATGGGGACAATGCATTATTCCATTGAACCATTTGATCCTAAAGGTATCCCTTTAAAATTTTCAGAAATGGTACAGGCCATAGTGTAAATAATGATTAAATCTCATATTAAAATTATTATGTAATCCTCTCTGGACTGACTATCCCTTGTTTTTTAATATCATTAGTAAACTGATTTTCCTCTTACTCAGTAATGTGTTCAGTTCTCTGTGATGTGTACTAGGAAAGGATTATTCTTGCAGATTCTCATTTATTTGGCTTTGACCATGGGAGGCAACAAGGTTAGTGTCTCCTAGCAATTGAAGGCTGTGTTGGTGGCACTTGTGACTTGCATAACATTATAAGGAATGGCACAGTTTAAATGAGAATTTTGCTAAAACAATAGGTTCTTAAATAGGACAAGATATAAATAAAGGAAAAGGTAAAAATTTTATAAAAGTAAGTAACCAAAGGGATGATACATGCAGAATATTTAAATATATTCATAAAACATTTGGATAAATTTATAGGTGAGAAAAGTGTCTTGGTGGAAAGACCAGGTTCTGGCACTTGTGGGTCCTTAGGAAATCATTTATCCATTCGGAAGAGCTCATGGCTTTTCATCTGAAATTGGGGTTATTAGAATAACGCGTTCTTTTTTATAAGGCTTTTTTAAGGATACAGTCAAATAATGCATAGGGAATTGCTAGCAGGGAATCTAACAAATCACATGCATTCAACAAATATATTTTTTAAAATGTGAGCATATGTAATGTAAAAAGCCAGGGGAATTGACTAGGGAGATTGTTGCAGAGATGGAGGGTGGTGAAAAATTAGGAAACCATTTGAGAGTTATTTGGGAGTTATATTTTATATAGGTTGGTGCTTAATCAGGGGTATATTGCAAAGGAGAATCCTTGACCTTTAGGAATAATATACAGAAATACAGAGATCATCATGTCCCATAGATTTCCCTTTGGACCCTGTCACAAAGATATTCTGACATAAGAAAGGACGTTGATCTGCTCTGGCCAATTCAATGAACCTATGGTGCGGAATGACTCAGACTAGGAGAAAAGCAAGTAAAAAGCATGTATGAGCGATACAATTCCTTGCTTAATGTAATTTCCAACTTCACTCTAGCAAGGGTCTAGCAGACACCTTTAAGTTTATAAAATTCAGATTATGTTTCCTGGTTTTCAAGACAAGTTATGGTGTCTTCTTCAAATTTTATTTGATTGATCCTAGAAAAGATTTATGGACTCATGATTTTCCTCACAGTCCTTGGTCGGATGAAGTTTTATATGTAGCAAATGCTGGACTTCAGATCTTCTCTAGACAGGTTCATTTCGCTCTGACCCATGGTGTTTGTGTCCTGAGTTTCCAAGACTGGTGTGTGAAGACCCAGCAAGCCACAGGGACAGGAAGAAGAAAGGTTCCAAATCCATGTGGCAGCCGAGTGTAAAGCAATGTCACAGTGCTCACAACTGAGAAATAACAGCGGGAAGAAGTCTATCCTGGCAGGAGAAACTCCGCAGTGCCCAGCAGGAAATGAGGCCCCACATACTGAAACTCCCTGTGGGTAGCAGCTGCAGCCATCATTTCTGGAACAGACTGAGAACCTGGCTAGTGTGGGGGGAGCTGCTTTCTGGCTTGCTGGCGACACAATATGCTCTTAGTTTTCATTTCTAGGCCTAGGAATCTATACCTGTTAGAGGACGAAGTGGAGAGAAACAAGGATGAGGCATCTCTTATTCCACCAGGACATTGCTGCTCTCTATCTTCTTTCCTCTTCTGATATTTGTAATGAATTCTGCAAGCTGAAGCTCAAATTCTCTTCTTTTCCTATCTTTAGAAGGGCCAAAAATATTTAAACACAGACAGACTAGAGGATCCTGTCCTGTATTTAATAGTCAACATTCAGTAATACTTATTTTTTTATCTCCTGCATGAAACAGATAAGTTTCTTTAACTTTTGCTCCTGACCCCATCTTATAGTCATAGGCCAACT
>PVJD01012307.1:0-40500 GCA_004026545.1 Mormoops blainvillei
GGGGAGGGTATTGGGAGTCGTAGTATAGATTTGGCACAAAGGGGCTTACAGAAGTGGGAGAGAAATATTTACAGCATTAGTCAGGGCAGACAGCGTCTCAGCACCTGCAGCAGGGCAGATAACATTTCACTTCGCCCTTGGTGTCGGCCCTGACTCCCTCCACAGCACCAGAACGCAAACCCAGGACTATCTCATTCTTTAACACCATGCTGCTGACACGTCTTTTCTTTCTTTCTTCCTTCCTTTCTTTTTTTCTTATTTCAAGGAAAATGTAGTGTCTATTTTGCTCTAGGCGCAACACTCTGGGTGGTTTTAAAGACTCAGATCCCTGATGGAATAAGATTGAACAGTGTTAAATTAAAGGGTTTTCAATAGGTTTCTTTGCCGTAGAACTTCCCTCCAGAGTGCCTCATGACTCTCCAAAGGGAGTAGATATAGCATGCATTATATGCATTATTTCCCACAATTATTTCCCCAAGGAGCATCTTTTCTAAGATGCTTTTCGGTGAATGCATTTGGGAGATGTAGGGCCAAATTGCATATCACGTTAGCTACCCATGCACCGGCTAGCAAGGAGGTCATGGAAGCCTGGTTTGTTCCATGAGCCTTCCTGGGTCTGGGATCTGGTAGGCTTGGAGGAGAGGAGGAGACATTGTGTGGCTGTGGCGTACAGTGAGCCGGCCCACAGTCTGCTGGAGGTGAGTGACAGGCTAGCACTCAGTCCAGCTGGCCTCCTACTGACGCCCCAGCTGGCCTGGGTCTCAGCCATGTTACCGCACCGATGCCCCCTGCATTTTGGGCCCCTTTCACATTGCCTTTCAAAGACCAGGTTCTTTCGGTTTTCTCATATTCTCCATTTTGCTCTGTTTCTCTCTGTTTTTATTTGCCTCTGTGTGCTTGTCTTTATTCCTCCCTCGCCATCTACCTCTCTCTCTTCTTCTCTTTCTCTCTCTCTCTTTCTTTTTTTGGTCTGCCCCTTTCTGACCTTATCTTCGTCTCTGTCTCTCACTTCCTGAGTGTGTGTTGGTTTGTCTGCCTCTCTGTTTCTCCCACATGCCTGAGTCTCTTTGCATCTGTCTCACTACCTCTTCCCTTCCCATTGTCTCTAGTTCCATTAACATTTACATCACTCGGTGACATGCTCATAATTGCTATTCATTGAAATTATCTTGTAAAATCCACAAATCCTTTTGGCGTTTTCTTCGTTGTCCAAGACTTCTGTGTTTTGGAGAGGTCCCTATGAGGTGGCGTCCAGTAGAACCCACTTCCATGAAAGCCTTTGCAGACCCTCCCCTCCCAAGCCCTCGCTGACCCCTCAGCTGTGTTTACGTGCCGCTTTGTGCTCCAGCATTTGTCACTCTGTATAATCACTTTGTGCTGCGTTTTCTTTTTTTTTCACCTGTGGACTGAGACAGGGACTGTGTGTTCATTTCCTTCTTCTCAGAGGCTGGCACACATAGTCACCCAGGGAGCATATGATGTATAAATCTGACCACATACCTGTGGTATCTATGGTAACACTCTGTGAGCCACAGCATTGGATTATCCAGAAAGGTGCCTTCCCGGGTCCTGCTGGGTAACAGAGGCTTGCTATAAGCTGCTTGGTGTTTCCATGGGCCACCTTCCCTCCACTGTTGAAATAGCTAAGCTGGTGGGATAGAAAGACAAGTAATTTAAAATTCAGGAGTGAGCTAGGTGGACAAACTCACCCCAGTTTTGTAATAAGGTTCACTTCGAAGTAAAATGCTTCCTGGGACTTTCTCGGCGTCTTTAAAACCTTTAGAGGGAGTGATCTCATCTGAAGGCTGGTGCCATTCAAGTAAGGCGGCTTAATAAGGGAGATATTTTTCAGCTGGGTGGCACTTGCTGAATATCTAATGATCAAGTATCAAATTGTCTGTGGTCCCACAGCAGCGGTAAACATCACATCCAGATTATAAGAGGCTTTTTAAATCAGTACTTGGACATCGTGTTTTAATCGTCTACTGTCTTGAAGGAGATTGTTTTAAAAGTTCCATTAAAGAGAGGCTACTAAAAAGATGTCTTACATAGAGGCTTAACTCAGAAATATTAGCTTTTGACAAAAAAATCATCTGGAAAGATGCTTGCAGAATGCACTTTAAACTTCTTAGTGGCAGAGAATAAAAGCCCTTCTTTAGGCCCATCCCTAGTTTTCAACGCCACGTGATCGTATGTGTCCTGATGTTAAAGCAGATACTCCCTAGGCCTTGGAGGGCTCCCAGGTCACAGGTCTCTTCCCATGTGTGCTCATGTTAAACTCTTGCTCGTCACCGTGGGTAGCTGGGGTCCACCAGGGAGCTCTAGGGGCTACAGTGTAGGGTTCAAGTGGGCAGAATCTGGCTCTCTAAGGCTTCTGGGTGTGGAACTTTGAAAATACATTTCCATTAAGATGAGAGTTTTGTGTCTGTTGGCAAATACAGCATGTGCTAGCTGCCTCAAAGCCAGTCTCACATTGCTGCAAACAGCAATCATTGACGAGGTCCAGAATCATCAAGATTTGCACGCTTTCTGCTCCATGACAGCCAGCTATGGGTTGAGGCAGGAATTTTCTGCACCTGCTTAGCCTGCCTGTTGGTCAGTTGTGTTTTTTGTGATGTTCTTATAAAAGCGTGAGGCACATGGTAGGGATGTGGCAGATGTGGGCAGCATGGACTCTACCCTTGATGAGGTCAAAGACAGAATATGTTTGGTGTGACTTGTGTCTCTCTGGTTTTACTTGATGTGACTTGGCTTGGAGATGGAGGTCCAAAAAAGATAACCCTGAGACCTTTCCTGTTAGAAATTCTGGCGAAGTACAGGCCAGGATTATAAGGCAACCCCTGACCCCCATGTTGTTGATTCTTTGTTCCCCAGCAGGGCTTTGGGAGCCCTTGGCTTGAGTTTGCTGCTCCCGGCCCCACCAGCAGGAGAGATTACAGGCAGCAGCCAAGATGCTCTTGGGGCTCACAGCCCTGTGTTCCCCTTTTCTTTACCACCAAGTCCTCCCTGAAAGGAGCTCACCGTCCTTTTGTTTTCATCTGATGAATCAAAAGCCTGGGCTCGTTACACATGCTCATTATTGGCGTGAGCGAGGCCTGCTCGTATTTATGTGAGAAGTTAGCGTTGATCTTTCACTCTGCCTTCTGTGGACGATACTCCCAGGCCCACCGCGCAGCCCTGCCCAGGGAGTGACCTTAAGATCCCCACGGAGCGACCTCAGGACCCTGGGTGGCTTGGCTACTGACCACTGTCTATTTTTTTGGCACGTAAGTTTCTCGGTAGAAAGTGATTGGCTTGGAAAAGTGGTTCCTGTGACTGGGGCAACCGCATGGGGCTCCTTACAGAGGCCCGGGGCTGGGCCTCTGTCCGCCCCTCGTGGTCAGACCGCAGCGCTGTCCTCGGCTCCTTTCCTTTTTGTCATCCTCAAAATACAGGCTCTCCCGGCCTCTTCATTCCCCGCCCTGCCTTGTAAATCTTACCAAGACTGTCCGTCTAAATCCTAATTTAATTTAATTCTATTTCTGTTGAATTAGTATTCCTAAGGATACATAATAACCACTTGATTATACTTATAAAAACCCTCTAAATATATGTACTTATTTAATATTTATTGTTAATAATTATTTCTCTATGGTAAGAGTTCCCTTCTGATTAGTCTTTCCTTCCCCACCAATTGCATGTAACTTCCTACATTTTTTTAAGATTTCTTCCTATTTTTTATAATCTTTCTTGAAAAGGCCCATCTCTACTTCCTTCTCTCCTGACCCATCATTAACTTAGGGCTCAGTTTAGTTTAATGACCTTTGGACGTCAAAGGGATCTTACAGTTTCTTCTGGAAGCTGTCCACATCTCCTTGACCTGGATTTATATATTTTCCAGTAGAAATAAATGCTTTTTTCCCTGTATTTTCATGGAGGTTGAGTCCCTGGCCAGCTGGTTTGTGGAACCCAGAGCCCATTGTGTATAGATTGTGTTACTGTCTCTTTCAGGAGACCAGCCAGTTAGGAGATCGGATTGGAACAGATGCATCAGGGTAAAGAGATCCCTGATTAAGGTGCAAGATGCCAAACCATTGGTTCCCTTTTTCTGTTATTTTAGAAATGACATCTTCTTAAGGGATGCGCGCCACCCTGGAGTTCCCCATGAGGTTCCTAAGCCTTCTTGCCCCTGGGGTCTGCAAAGCTGCTGCTCTGGTTTTGAGGATAAGGATTTTGTTGATCAGGGTTCACATGTGTTCTCCCAGATACTAAAAAACTGAGGGCCTTGTCCACACCCAAATGGGTGATTATAGTTTGCCATGAGACTGATGTGGCCAACCAGACACCTGAGATCTGACTTGGCTAGGGCTTTTGATAAAGTCAGGAAAACCTCAGGTCCCCTGAGATTTTTATTTCTTTTCTGGAAAAGTGACCCCCCCACCCCCCGCTGCCTGGGAGTGTCATCACCTTTGCAGGCATGAATGTGCCTCCAATGGGAATCATCTCCCACCTCTGTCATGGCAAGGTCACGGCAAGGTCACAGCCAGCTGCTGCGCCCAGGGCCTCAGTACAGTACAGGAACATTTTAGTTTTGTTTTAAAAAGAATTTGGCTGGTGCTGAAGCAGGACCCGACTTCAACCTCCTTCCTCACCTCTTGCTATTGGCGCTTTGGCCCTGGAGTCTTACCCTTTACCATACCCTTCGACTCACAGTGTATTGTTTCTCCACCTTTTGTCTTTAGAAAACATGCTTTAATTTTTTTTCTAAATCACACACATAATTGAAGAATATATTTTTGAAAGAAATAATGTGCAACCGAATAGAGGACAAAATATGTGTCCCTCTCCCAGAGACCCCTATAATGAAGAGTTTGGTATATTATGTCCTAGATATTTCTTATGCATTTATATACAGACAGTCATATATATATATATATGTATGTATGTATATGTATATATATACATGCATGTATGTATATATATGTGTGTATATATATGTATATGTATATATATGTATATATACACATATATGTGTGTGTGTGTGTATATATGCGTGTGTGTGTGTGTATACACACACACACACACATATATTTTAACATAAATGGGATCATTTACATGGTACAATTCACATTGCTGAGATTTGGCTTTCTCAGCTTGTTGGCTTCTCCTTCCTTCCCACTCCTCCCCATCCTTCAGGCCAGCTCATTCTAAGAAAGCCCTTAGGGGCCCTGCCAATAGTGACTTGTTTTTATACTCCTCTAAATTGCTCTAATCTTTTCCCCTCTGGACTACCCATTTTATCTACTTTTAAATGTTGTTCTTTAGTTACTAATGAATTTGTTCTGTTGAACTATATCCAGTTAATTCTCTCCATCCTGAAGAATGTTGTTGTCCGGTGGGAGGACACAGACACGTTAACACGTGATTGCAGTGGGATATGGTGAGGGTCTGGCAGAAGGAAGGCTTTTGAAACATTTTCGAATCAATGAATGAATGAACAAAGAAGAAATAGAGTTATGTCGGTTACCAGGTGTAATGGTGACACATGTGGCTTAATTAACTGCTGGGATTGGTCATGGAAGGCTTCAAAGAGGAGATGTTTGACTTGGGTTTCCAAGGGTGACTAGAAGTTGTCCGAGAAGACAGGCCTGTTAGGCACAGGGAATAGTGTTATAATCAACATCGTTTGTTCATGGACAGTATCAGCTGCTGGTTTTATGGGTGTACCTGTTGGCTTCTCCATCAGATAATGAAGTCCTCAAAAGCGAGAGTGGCATTTACACTCCACCCTACCACTGTAGGTAACATTTATTGAATGCCTGTTATAGAACAAATCCTTTCCCAAGTGTTTTATAGGTAATAACAAGCTCATGATGTAGGTGCTCCTGTCTCCAATTTAGAGATTAGGAAATAAGGCACAGTAAGATAGATAATGTCCCCAAGTCCTCATGACTAATAAGTGATGGAGCTGGTAAGTCTTACTTTTTCAGAGTCCGCATGTCCTCATCTTTATATAGAACTGGTGATGCTCACCAGAGTGAGTTGTATGTGGTTTGAATTACATGAGAAAATGCCTCTAAATCATCCAAAGTAGAGGGTCAAATACCACCGTATTATAGCCCTCAGTAAAATAGCACCCTGCTTTATTTTTCTTCATAGCCCTTATCACTACTCAGCATAGCGTCGTTTATTTGCTGTCTCCATCTTTGTCCGTTTCATACTTGGCTGTATCCTCAGTGCCTGGTAGAGAGTATTAAATATTTGCTGGCTGAATGAATGAACGAACGAATGAATGACTATTGCTTCCCACTTTTCACCATAGCCTTCTGACTATGGATACCCAGAAAATAGTTGGTAAATTTGACTGAAACAAAATATTCTGTGTCAATTCCACATACCAACAAGGGACCATGAATTTACTTGTCACAAGATGATCAACATTGCTGTTTTCATTTTTTATTTGCTGTCATGTGTAAGGAGATATCGTATGTCTCCCACCCTGATTTTCCTGATGTCTCAATTTAAACGGTTTCCAATCTGGCTATGAAATTATCCATCATTCACAGAGACTGTGCCTGTCAGAACAAACCAGAGCTTATTTGGGGAAGCTATTGGTGGAGGAGCAAGGGCTAACCAGAGAAGACTTGCCCCCTTTGGCCCAGGCCCCCTCTCGAATATCACTTCTACCCCTGGACAGTAGTCTGAATCTTGCCCGCCCCCTAAGGTCTAGTAAGGATGATGCCTCATTTATTTATTCACTGGATGCAAAATTAACATCCTCAATAGGCCTTGGACTCTGCCCTGGACTCTCATAGGCTGAAGTATGAGGGGGAAAACACTCACCCAAGCTGAGCTATGAGGATGAAATCCAGGTCCTCACCAGAGCCCGTAACCTACAAGTATCTATGGCTCAGAATCTCTGTATTCCGAGAGGTCATACCATGAATGGAGGATTTCCCAGGGACATGGTTCGACCCAGTCCCCAGATCTGTGTAGCGTTGATGGGAGGCAGGATGATTTCAGGTGATTCAAGAGTCAGGTGTAAATAACGTGGTCTCTGCTAGCAAGAAGCAGTTGTTTCCTTTTCGCTTTTCTTTCAGCTATGCTGGTGCAGGGCTAACATGCCTTTCCTGCTTCTTGGGTGCCCTGACAAAGCAAGAGTGGACTCAGGGTCAGGGTGCTGGTCAGCCACAGTATCTAGACGCCTGGATGCCAGGGCTCAGCCCGGGTCAGCTGAAGGAGAATCTCTGAAGTGGGGCTGACATCCCACATGCCTCAGGTGATCTGACTCAGCCAGGGTTGAGAACCACTGACCCTTAGAATTAAGTCAAGTTTGCTTTCATTGGATTCAGTTCACTTTCTATGTATAGCAAGTGAAATTATTTTTCCAGGTGCTAGAGTAATTCCCTTTTTAAGTACATTTTATAACTAAAAAAGGTGAGTCAATTTAAGAAATAACATTAATAAACAATAGTGCAAGTGATAAGTGAATGTGGCAAAGTTGCGTTGGTGCCTTGGGATGGCCTGACATTTGGGAAGTACTCCTCTAGATTTTATCCCAGGATCAAAGTTTAGGCCCCATTATCTTGGCTCTGTAGAATCACGGGGAGGGATTTGGCAGTGTGCCAACGATTTATTAAGGGATAGCACCAGAAGCAAATAGTAAACAAAACTCATTATTGTTTTTATTTAGGGGGTGTACTTGTTATCCATATCTCCATAACAAAACTGTCCCAAAACTTAGAGGCAGAAACAACATTTTGGAATAACAGCATTTATGACTTCGCAGTTTCTGAGGGTCAGGGACCCAGGTGCCGTGTTGCTCTTCTGCCGGGGCTGTTCACAGGCTGACGTCTCAGAGCCCCTGGAGAAGGGCGCGCATTCACACTCACTCGTGGGGCTGTTAGCAGGACTGTTTCTCCGGGGCTTTGACCGAGGGCTTTGGTTCCTCTCGGGCTGGCGGCCAGAGGCCACCGTCTGTTTCTTGCCACCCTGGTTCATCGTAGCCTTTTGCTTCATCAGAGTGAGCAAGCCACGAAAGCTGGAAAGGGAAGGACCAGCAGGACTGAGGCCGCAGTCATTTACAGCCTGCTCTCGGAAGTGGCCTCTCCTCATTTCCGCTTCCATCTCTTCCTTAGAAGCGAGCCACTCGGGCTCTCGCGCACCCAGGAGGAAGGGGCTCTTTCCATATAATCCACTACAGGGTGTGGATGCCAGCAGACAGGGCCCCAGATCCACAGGACTGTTGCTGAAGACACCCGCTAATTCAGATTCTGTCACCTTTGGAACACCCATAGGAGGGAGTTCCTGCAGGTCTCAATGCCCGTGAAGCTGTGCTTCTTCTAAGCAACACTAGTTACTTTGTGGACAAAGGGACTCTTGAAAGTGGTTTCATTTCACTCTTTGGTCACAAGAAAATCTGAGTCAAAATTGCTAATTGCTCCTTCCCTTTAATCGATTGCATAGAAATAAACTGTTGATTGTAAGGACATGTATGATATAGAAATTCTATTGCAGGACTTTTTGCACACTGATTCTCTTCTGGTCTGTTTTTCAGTGATACTTCTGTTTTATTTCATTCATCCCTTTTCCCCTTTCTTTTTGCATTGTTTTATTACAGAGAATTGTATATGTTCTCACATGCCTTGGGGTTTGGGGGGCTTGGTATCTCTGAGTTTCACAGTCTACTTAAGGTAGACTGTGGGTTTCTGAGGCACAGAGCCAACCAACACCTCTGTCCTCCTGGTGCCTTGGCTTCCAACCAGAAAAGCCCCAAGCCAGTTGGCACGCAGGGGAATCACCCTTCCTCAGAACCTTGACAGCTTGGCCAAGGTTTCCTGTGTTCTCTAGACCCCTCCGTCTCAGTAACAGCATGGTTTTAGACAAGGCGCCATACCTCTCTGAGTCCTAATTTTCCCATCTGTAAGATGGACTGTAGAATTTTAGGGTAGGCGGGGTTATGCTATAGTAACAAACTAAGCCAAAATATCATTACAGAAAACACAGAGGTGTCCGTCTCATTTGTTTTACATGTCCTTCATGAGTTGGCTGGGTGGCTACTCCATCTTGTCATCTTTCTCACACCCAGACTGTGGTAGAGGGACAGGAGAGCCTGGCCAAGCACACACTCTCCCTTAAAGCTTCCACCCAGATATGACACACACTACTTCTTTCTTATTTCATGGGCAAAGTGAATCCCATGCACAGATCTCTCTGCAGGTGGGTGGGGAAGTAGTCTTACCGGGCACCTGGAAAGACCAGAGTTATTTGTGGGTGACCCCAATGACTCCCACCGGTGACACCCTACTCACCTGTCAGGGTGGTTATAAGGATTCAATCAGATAATACATGCAAAGCTCTTAGCACCTGACACCTGGTTAGCACTCACTGGACAGTCGTGCTGCTGGTGGTTATGGTGACCATGGCACTGAGGCTGATTAAGGCAGTAAAGCTCACCTGGGGCCCATAGTTTACAAACCTTTGTCTTACTGATCTGTTCAGTCAGTGTCATGTATCTCATTGTTTCTCAGTTTCCTGAGTTCCAGGTGCTGTTCTTTGAACTGGGGATCAAAGACAGGAGTGAGGTGGTCTGTGTCCTTAAATAGCTCATAGCTTCCTTGGTGGCAGAGACTGAGGGATTCCCTTTGGGTATTTATTTTGAGGGCTCAACCTTCCTAGGAGGACTTAGAAAATACAATAAAATAAATGGTGGAGCTGGATGGGATCATTGTTTCTGTATCAGTTAGGATGCTTTCAGCAGTAGAAACGGAGAACCCAAGCCAAACTGGTCTTCCCGAAGCAAGGAATTAGTTGCAGGAGGTAACTGAAAAGTCCAGAGTGCAGCTGCTCATCCTCCCAGTCACTGGGAAAGAACGAGACTGTCCAACATTGCCAGCAAAACCCCCAAAGTTTACTTTGATTGAGCCAGCTTAGTTAGTTCATTGACCAACCTTGAACCAGTCACTGTGGCCACAGGGACAGGATTTGTTGATTCACCTGAGTTCTTTGTGCTTACCCTTGGATCAAGGCATGGTGCTCATTCTACACAAATCTGTAGTTAGAGTGATTTCCCAGGAAGGGAATGTATGCCAGGCAGCAAACAGCCACAGTGCCCCTTCGTCCTGCCCCTCCCCCTTCTTGGGTGGGATGTGGCAGCTCAGGGCAGGGAAATGATTTGCCTGACGCCACTCAGCATGCTGGAAACGGAGCAGGGGCCAGGCTGGGGGCCAGGGGCTGTGCCTCTTGCCGCTTTGACTCAGTTCCAAAAACATCTCAAAAAGTGATCAGTTTCAAAGGGGCTTAGGGCAACATTGTACTTGCGGAGATGCAATTATAAAATGGATGTTAAATTGCATTATGTCTACCATCTTTAATTAACAAAACTTCCTCATTTATTGGTTATTGATAAGAGACAGATTGAAAATCAGGCAGATTTCTCCCTGGTGAGGCAGCTTCTTGTGTCTCATTTCTGTAGGAAACAGGGTTTTGGTGATTGGCTTCCTAAGTCATCAGTGCCAGTGATTGGGGGCTCCCCAGCTGTGATGAGGCCATTGTTTAGTTGGTTGTGGAAGCCACTGCCGGGGGTGGGGGGCGTCAGCTGGTGCTGTTAACCTCTACGAGGGAGTATTTCTGGAAGGTACTGTTACTGCTAGTCTTCATTGTGACTATCACAGAGCAAGTTGTCCAGGAGGCAGGTTCTGGAATATGCCTTTTTAGTGTCTGAGGACAGAGAGTTCAGCTCCAAGAATTCTTTCTCATTTTCTGCTATCAAAGCTATAATCTTTTAGTCTTACACAATGGAACTCCTAAGGCTAATCAACTGCCTGGACTGTTCTGTGAAATTTATTTACTCACCCACCTACCTGGCACTTCCAAGAGCTGACAGCATAGTAAATCAGATTGGGAGAGTGAATTTAAGAAATGATTTGTACCTCTTGTCTTTGTGTTCCTCCTAGAAGAACATATCCTCAAACCATCCCCTGCCCCCAGCCTTCTGAAATGACCTTCCCTTCCAATGAGTAACAAACACCGTGACCCTACCTTACTCGTGCCTTCGGAAGATACAGAGCAGCCCTCTGTGTCAGTCACTGGGATATAATAACCAGATGCTGTATTTCATTCTTTCACTTAATCCATAATAAGCCTAGCAGGGAAGTTATATTTCCCCATTTTATAACTGAGAAAAATGAGGCTCAGAATAGTCAGATACCTTGGTTGGGATAGCAAAGTCAGAGTGCAAGCCTGGATCTCTGTAACTAAAGCCATGCTCTTTTGAGATGGTGTTATATCCCAGTATGGATTTCGCACCACGGGCTGCCTCGTTCCACTCCTAGCTCTGAACTTACAACCCTGTGCCCTTGGTGAGTGTTAAGTCAACTCTCTGAATCTCATCTGTAAAATAGGATGATCATAGTATTGACCCATTAGGATGATGATGTGTTTAAAATGTGTAATATGGCCTGGCACCAAGCAAGAAGCCAAGAAATGTAACCAAGCAATACATACTTACTCTCTAACAGTTCTGGAGGCTAGAACTCTGAAATCAAGAAGTCCGTGGGGCCATGTTCCATCTGGAGGCTCCAGGGGAGGATCCTTCCCTATCTCTTCTAGCTTCTGGTGACTCCTGGCATTCCTTGGCTTGTGGCCACATCATTCCAATTCTTGTCCTATCTTCACATTCCTTTTTTTAAAAAGATCTTGTATATTTGTTTTTAGAGAGCAGGGAAAGGAGGGAGAAAGAGAGGGAAAGAAACATCGACGTGAGAAACATTGATCGGTTACCTTACATACCATGTCCAGGGACCTAACCCACAACCCAGGCATGTGCCCTGACTGGGAATCAAACCAGCGATCTTTGGCTTTGCGGGATGATCTCCAATTAACTGAGCCACACCAGTCAGGGGCCACAGACCTTTTTCTTTCTGTATGCCTCGCCTCTTTCTCTCTCTTATAAGAACTCTTTTTATTGGATTTAGGGCCCACCTGGATAATTTAGGATGATCTTATCTTGAGATCCTTAATTTAAGTACATCTGCAAAGATCGTTTTTTCAAATAAGGTCATATGTATAGGCTCCAAAGATTGTTTTTTCAAATAAGTCACATATACATGTTCTGGGACTTAAGATGTAGACATACTATTTGGGGACCTCCGTTTAATCCACAATAGCTACTATTAAAGGAAAAAATATTTGGAAGGTGCAAGTAATACGTGAGTACATTCTTAATGCAAACATTCAGGTGGTAAGTTAAAATACCTTTGTCCATCACCCTCAATTCCATTCCCCAGTCCAGAGATAACCATCCTGATGTGTTGGGTGCTTATCCTTCCAGATATTTCTTTTCAGATAGAAAGATATATGTCATGGATTATCACCTGGGCATTCTGAGGTGAGTTAAGGCACAGCCTGGTGCCCAGTTAGCTTGCAGCCTTCTAGGGAAGTAGAAGGTAAACTGATGACCCCCATGCAAGTTAGACGTTATATAATAGACACACGTATGAGATGCTGTGGCAGCAGGCGGCTCTCTTTGTGAGAGGGGATGTGAGGTTCAAAAGGCTTCACTAAGTGGGGGACACCTGAGCCATGTAGGGTTTGAAAAATACAGACCTTGAAAGGTACATGTCTGGGGACTCATGTAAGGAAGGAACCTGGAGTGGCGGTGACCACTTCCGCGGCAGGAAATGAATCTCGATGTATGATTCCGGAAGGATGTTCCCGAGGATTATCATGCTCGGGGAACTGGAGCCATAGTTGCTGACCCTTGATGGGGAACATGGGGGGATGCTAGGTTTAAGGACTGAATATGCAAAAGTGAATGAGCCATAATCTCTACCCTGGAGGGTTTTCCTCAGTGACACAACTACCCATGTAAGCTCATGAAGGATGTTCTGTTTGCAAGAAGATAGCATTTGGAATGACAGACATGGCAGGTACCTTCTGCTGTCTTCACAACCCAATGTCTCCAGCAGATCAACCCAGATAAACCACAGCCACTCCTATCTGTAATAACAAGCTCCTCAGACCTGCTGCCTAAACTTCTTTGATACTTTTAATGCTCTTACATGCTGCTCCCTGGCTAATTTCCAAGTGACAGTTCCAGTTGCTTGCAGTGTTTCTAAGGAAATGCTACCTTTACTCTCTAGTTATACCTCAGTGCCAGTGAAAGCAAGTTTGGATTCTAGAATTTGCACAACTCTGCTTTTCTTTGGCATTTTTTTTGTTGCTCTGTGCCTCATTTTCTCCTGTTATTCAGTAGGTGTTAAGGATGAAATGAAGATGAATGAGGCAGTTTGTTGAGTGTTTTCCAAACTGTATTCCGCTTAAATAAGTCATGCCTGTGTAGCCCTTTCTTTAAGAGGAGCTCTTCCTTGGAAACTCAATGTGGGTGAAGGATTAAAGTATTGTTAGAACCAGATCTTGTTGAAGCAGGGCATTGTGGGAGGGCAGTAGGAGGGCCACTGGCCACAAGGCCCACGGTGCAGGTGCTAGTAAGGCTGTCAGGAGCAGGTAAGAAAACCCCTCCCCCCAGAGCGAGAGGCAGTAGAAGTCTGCAGCCAGAGGACCAACCACCGTGAGGCCGACGCTTACTGCCTCAAGCCCTGGTTCCCTCAGCTGTAGCAGAGGCCAGCTTGGAGTAGTTGGATGCTCTCATCTCATTATTATAGGCCTAAGTCTTTTACTAGAGATTGGCTGGAAATTCTTAACAAGAATAATTTTATCTTAGTAACTAAGCCTAGGAAAAGCATAGACAGTTGTTGATTAATACTTTTCTTAGAAGTGAGCTTTAAAAGAATCTGTGGATAAAAGGCAGTGGATAGACAGGTTCTCTCATGTGCATAGCCAAGATGGGTGTTTGTGTGTGTCTGTATGTGTGTCTGTGTGTCTGTCTGCAACAGCCTCCTGGCTTTTCCCTCTTGCCTGCCTCCCAGTCTCTCTGCAGCCAGAGTGACTAATTGGCATGTGAGCTCGCGCAGTCTCTCTTGCTTAATTCCCTTCAGCGGCTCCCCCGATTTGAGCAGAGACCAGAGACAGGCTGTTTTCCCTCAGGCGTCAGCCTCAGCTGCAACCATCTTTCCTCAAAGCCATTTTCCCTTATCCCCCTTGCGGAGAGAGGCCTGTTATCCCAGGTCTGCGCTGCAGACTTTTCACACTGTAATCATATAATTAATAGTGTTGATAGGTTGTTTAAACACGGTCTCTCCTGATGGAGTGATTGCTTTGTGAGCCCCAGGGCTTTGTCTCTCCTGTCCACTGACACCGCCCTGGTACCCAGAGTGTCTGGCCTACGAGAGGAACTTAGTATGAATTTGTGGAGTAAACACCTGTATAACTGGGGAGCCTGTACTTTCAGGGAATGGAGCAGTGGTGAGGGCTGCTGGGCCGCCAGCTGCCAGGCCTGCTCTGTCCAACAGCCTTGAACTCTGTGCATGAATAATGAGAATAACTGCCATTTACTAAGCCGCTGTCTCCCACCAGGTGCTGGGCAAGGATAGTTCTTGCAGGACCACGTCAAAGCTTCACAACCATCTCACCAAGGCTACTTCTGTGGCCTCGTCTTACAGGAGGACGGGGAGGCCCAGAGAAGTGTGGTGGGTTGTTCTAGGTCACACAGCCAAGTCAGAGCTCAGAGCTCAGTCCCAGCTGGCTTAAGTCCCAATGCCGTCCTTAAAAAAAAAAAAAGTATTTATTTAGAATGGGGAAAGAAATCACAACACATTACCATTTTTAAATAGCACCAATATCTCAGAATCCAGAAAAATGTAATAGTTTTATTAATTAATCACCTTACACAATTCTGCACTCCTTTTCCAAACTGATAGCCTTAAGTATAGAGGCTATACTCTGTAGCCACTGTATAAGACAGTGATATTATAATATTATTTTCTATACAGAGAATAGAAAAATAATTCAGTTGTTCTTTTTTACATGGTGTTCAAAACATATTTTTCCACCATTTTGTTTGGAAAATTAAAATAGTTATATGAAAGATTTTCACAGCAAACACCTGTATGTCCATCGCCTAGGCACTGCCATTTAACATTTGACTGTATATGTTTCACCCTCCCACTCCCCACCTTTTATATCCCCATCAATTCATCTTTTTTATTTTCCTTGATGCATTTTAAAGTAAATGCATCAAAACAAATACTAGTTTATATTTCTTCCAAAATACTAACATGTGTTTTTTGGAGTTTACTATTTTTGTTTACATTTCTTTTCTTTTGCAGTAATATTTATATACAATGAAACACAGAAATTTTAACTGTATGCTCGCTGAGTTTTGACAAGGGCACAAACCTGTGTGTCCCATGTCCCTCTCAAGGTGTAGAACATCCCCGTTATCCCAGAATGTTCCTGGTGCCCCTGAAGGTCAATCCCATACCATCCTCTCAGAGCTAATCACTGTCATGGTTTTGGTTTTTTTCCCCTCTATCATAGTCATAATTCTTTTTCCTTTAAATTAAAATTTCAAGGGTGTTACTAATTTTTTGAAGGGTAACAACTCATGTACCTGGTAAAATTTTATAAGGTATAAAGTTTTACAGTAAAAAATAAACCTTCCTCTTGCCTCTGACCCTTTGCTTCTCAACACCCTTCCCTCAAAGTCATTCACACTTGGCAGTTTCTTGTGTCTCTCTAGAGATGACTAATGCAGACCCAAGCACACAGGCACCCCTGTCTCCCAACTTCTTCAGGAGAACAGTAGCTTATCTGACACATTGTTTTGTGTCTTGCTTTTGTCACTTGACAATATATCTTAGAGCTCATTCCCGGTTAGCAGAAGAGATCTGTGCTATTCTTTTAGTAATTGTAAAGGCTGGCTCTAACTGTAGCAGTGTCTTATGTAACCATTTCATTATTTGTTTCCAGGCTTTTATCACCATAAATGGTGTTGCAGTAAATGTCTTTGTATAGCTGTCTTTGTACATATGTTGTTCATGTATCTTAATTACTTGAAAAGAAGTTAGATATTCGTCTTAGTAAATGAGGCAGTTTGCCCACACTCCTTCCCTCCCATCCCCATCCCTCCTCCAGCCATTCACTGGCCTGCCTGTCCATTTGTACATCTTTATCTCTATCCATCCAATGGAAACATTCTTTGAGCAATCATTGTGTCCTCAATACTGTCTTTGGGCTCTGAGAATATTGTCCTCAAGACTCTTAGTCTTTTGAGAAAAACAGACACATCAAAAACTAATTCACAGAAGGGTGATAGTCTGCATTTGTGCAAGCTTCCAGGGCTACCCAGAGGATAGAATAAAAAACTCTTTAAAACTTTTATTTGCCAGTCCTTTACTTGCAGCAGAAAGTCTTAGATTTCAGCTGATTTTTAAACCACACGTGGCTCTGATACCTCTAATTGTATACTATTTGTAAAACAAAAGAACAAATGAACAAACAGATGCGCACAGAACCCTGTAAGTGGCCCAGACCCAGTGCCTGCTGGAGGCACGGGAAGCCTAGGCCTACTTAATGCTCAGAGCCTGGGCTCGTCTTCCTCTGGCCTGGCCAGCCACGCTGGGAGACGGGGCTGCGGCCTTTCACAGTTTGTTCCTTAGTAGAAAGTGAGAGGAGAAAGCAAGGGTGTTGGTGGGATGGGAAATAGTTATTATTTTTGGCAGTGCAAAATGAGAGCTAATTGCTTAAGGGAAGGCTGTTGAAAGGAGGGATGAGTAAGAAAGTGACTCTGAGAAACATAAATTATGGGTGTCATTTCATGCCTCGGCCAAAGTTTTGCTGCCCTGTGATATCTGCCTGTTGCCGTTTCTTTTGAGCAGTGAATCCGAGAGTCCTGTAATTAGAAGAGAGAGAATACAATTCACTTCTTTTGGTTCTTCCAGTCTCCAAACTAACTTTTCCTTATCATGCAAGAAGATCGTGAATTTGCTACAAAGCAGTTTAAAAACGGACTGACATTTCAGTGCAGAAACAACAGCTTACATTTTATCATTCATTCATTTAATCAGCCACTCATGCCAGTTCAGTGCCCACAGTGTGCCAGGTGCTAGGCAAGGCTACCATGAGTCACTGTGAGAATAGGCATGGAAGCTGCTGTCCTTGAGTTCACAGGCAGGGACCAATGCACAGATAAATCAGAGCGGAGTCATTGCCAGCCAAACACGTGAATGAAAGAGGGGTGCAGGGAGAAACTGCTTAGTTTTGGTGGTCAGGGGAAGCAGCTCATAGGAATTTGTAGTCTTGCTGGGACTCAGAGGGTGAGAAAAAAGCTAGCCACACACGACGTTGGGATAAGAGAGGGGAGGGGACCGTGACTCATGGTGACACTTGCTTCAGAGTATTTGAGAATTAAATGCATGAATATATTGGCACATTGTAGGTGTTCAACACATGGTGGACCCTCATCCCACCACGTGTGTTGATTCTTTCTAATAGGATAATCTGAGACTCGTCGTCATGGCATAGGCAAGGAAGAAGCCAAGGTTTGCCGAAACCAAGTGACTTCTCTAACCAGGAGTGGAAATCTGGAGTTAGAACTTAAAAATGTCCAAGTTTCCATTTGTCCCTGAGACCTTATGGATTCAGCCCAGTGTCTGGAGGGTGACCTATGTATTCGGAGATGGAAGAGAAGCTGGGGCTTCCAAGGTGGAAAGCCCTCGACCTTGGACTGGTCCAGGTCTGTGCCTTACCTAGCCTCCAGGCCTGGTGCCTACCACAATCATCCTGTGGTGACAAAGAAAACAGGCTTTCAGAAAGGCAGCAGAGGCGTCCAGCCAGTAGCCTGCGGGCCGCGTGTGGCCCAGGATGGCTTTGAGTGCGGCCCAACACAAAGCGGTAAATTTACTTAAAACCTTTTCTTTGCTCACCGGCTTTCATTTGTGTGTTTAATGTGTGGCCCAAGACAACTCTTCTTCCAGTGTGGCCCAGAGGCACCAAAAGGTTGGACACGCCTGCCTTTGGGTTTTAGACCTAAAGTTGTACGCCTGTCTACTCTTGTAGGACATCCGTGAGTGGTCGAGTCCTCCAGACGTCCTTCACCCCCTCAGAGTTCTGGGTATCATCTTCTGGGCTTCCTAGTATGCAGATGCAAAATGCAAAGAATGGGAACTTTGCAGTGGGAGGCTGTATAGTTTAGTGGTGAAAAGTGCAGACCCTGGGGCCAGACCACCTGCATTTAGATCCCATCTCCGTCATTTACTAGCTGAATGACCTCGGACAAGTTACTTTTGGGGCTACCTATTGCTATATGTCAAACCACCCCAAAACTTAATGACTTAAGAAAACATACCCATTTTTACCTCTCATGATTATTTGCGTTGACTGGACGCAGCTGGGTGGTTATTCTACGTCATAAGGTGTTGGCTGGGGCTACAGTTATCTGCGACCCGACTGAACTGGACACCCGAGGTGGCACGCTCATTCATGTGGCAGGTGGTGCTGGCTGTCCTCTGGGGTCTCAGATGGGATTGTGGCGCTTCACCTGGAGTTACTGAGGCTGAGGCTGCTGCGGGACCACAGGCTGGGAGGCTGGGGTGGGGCTCATGGCCTCTTTACTTCCTTTTTATTCACACTGCTCCCTCTTGTCCTCACCTGTGAGATGGGGGTGGTGCTTCTTCCCCCAGTGCTGTGTGGAGGAGGGCGTGAGAAGAGTTGTTCTAGGAAAGCACTATATAAAGCAGGAGGCCTTCGGTGATGGTGGCACTGCTGTGTTTGTACACTTCTCAGGACTGGAAGTGCGGGCATCTCCAAGGAAGGGGAGGGTGCCCTGTCCTCCTCTGCCACACCTGCCTAGGCCCTGATCTGCCAATGGGAGGAGGGTTAGTTTATCCCCTATACCTTCTCCCATTGGTAGAATCATCAAGTAGACTGATTCTTTCTTTCTGTCGCTCCTTCCTTCCTTCCCATGCCTCCCTACCTCCCCTTCGTCTTTCTTTCATTCTTTCCTCCCATTCTCCCTCTTTAAATAAACGTTTATTCAGCACATTTGTCATTCTTTGTGGCAGAACCTCAAGTATGTGAACCCTTCTCCCAGGTTTGTGGAATTCCCCATCAGAGCGTCAGGGTGACCCAGTGTCCAAGCTCCATGCTGGCATTGTGAGGTGACTGCTCCTATCAGGAGAGTTTGTGGAAGCTTCTTTGCTAATGCAGCCCAAACGCCGATTCTCTGTGGGTCTTGTCTGTCCCTTCAGTCCTTGCGTGTGCAGCACCTGGGCTGCTTTCTCCAGGGAGCGGCTCTGCCTTTCCCCGCACCCATGGGACCTGCCACGGGATCTCCCAGACCACAGGCCAGATGGGGAGCCACCCACTCTGCGGGTCACGGAGGAATGAGTGAAGACAGCCGTACTGCCAGCCACTTACTTATGCCCCATATGGAGGGTGAATCAGAGAGAGGACTACATCCCAGGGCTGCGTCCTCCAGATGCCCTGGGACTTCAGGACTCACGAGGGGTGTTCGTGGCCAGTGTCAATAGAAAGTTGATTTTTTCTGGTAAAATACTCTCTGCTCCACACTTCTTCTACTGCCAGGGTAGGAAGTGAGACCAGCTTCCTGTAAATCCCAGGTGATATCTAGCACCAGTCTGTGTAGATAGCATGAAAAGACAAAATTTTCAGATGTTTAATGAATTTGGCCATAAATTATCATCATGCACTTGCTGTTGAGCCTGGTCTGATTTTCCAGATACATTCCACGAAGCCAGAAAGTCCACAGATTGTGTTTCCAGCCAACCTTCCCAGAACTCATGTAGACACACAAATGTCTCCTGGATTGCCCATCCCATTAATACCGCATAATTAGAGGAGCAGCTTCGAAATTGGAAGGATTTAACAACTCCCAGATACTTACATCCGCTGTCTAAAAGGTCCCCTAAGAATCAGCATCTTGAGAAAAAACTGATTGTCAGGAAAATGCCTTCTTCTAACAAATCAATCATTTTTGAAGAGGCTCTTTGTTCTCATCATTGTAAGGTGATGCCTGTCCTTAAAAACCCCACCTCATCTTCTGCTTTGGTCCTTCTGGCCAGCTTCCCCTTCTGCTCCGTGGGGTAGACACTATCAGAAGCTTCCTTCTTACGATGGGGGTTTCCTGGGTGTGAGCTGGGTTCGCTTCCAGTCTGAAATGAGGCCGCATTTCCAGGCAGTGATGGGCATATGGTGCAGCCGATGTCTCCCTGGTCCTTCCTCTGGTCTGTTTACTGCATCTGATCCTCTTATCCTGCCAGGAGGGATGCAGGTGCTGAGGGGAAAGCTCAGAGGGGACAAGAGGCAGAAAGCCTCCCTGCAGCCCACCAGAGAAGGCTCTAGAGTCCCAGCCTTTTCTACCAGGCTCCCCCTCCATCAATGAGATAGTGTCTAGAAGGTGGGACGCTTTCAGGGCCTGCCTCTGCCCTTTTTCTTCCCTGATGCCTGAGAGTGTTTGAAGGCGAAGTCTCTCCCATCTGGCTTTCTGCATCCTAGCATGCACTGGTGGGAGGAGTTGGAAAACTGTATTATTTATATAATGTATTTTACATAACCATATGATGCACACAATACATAGTGTGTATCTGTTTGTGGTTACACGATTAATGCATTCTCATTGTTCAAATATATAATCCAAATTCACCTGACCTCTCTCTCAGAGAGCTCCCACTGTCATTTTTTGGATCCCTTTCATTCTTTGCTGATAATGCATGCATTGTAAGTTATGTTACGGATCACACTAGGTAGCTGCAGTCCGTAGCAGCTTTTTATTAAACAGAGACCAGGAGCTTTTTTCTGTGCCATTAAAAATTGATCAGAAGCACTCTTTTGGTGGATTATATGTTTTTATTTAAATTTTGGGGTGGTAGTGCATTATTTAAAAACTCAAATAATATAAAAGGATGTTCAATATATAGCCTCACTCCCAATGCCGTACACCAGCTGCCGGGGCCCTCATCCCCAGCACCCATGGGCTGCCCCTTTCATTGCTGTCTTGAGTTTAACTGCTATAACTTCTTAATAAAAAGACAAACAAATACAAGGTGATATTCTTAATTCTTCGTTTTTGCACCCAGGGTGGTGTATTAGAGCCACTGACTGACTACGCCCTGCTTTTGCTTTCTCTTGATGATCTGCCTTGGAGCTCTTTTCAAAATAGCAAATGGGATGCTATCTTATTGTTCAAAAGCATGTTTCTTTTTTTTTTTTAACAGTTCAAAAGTTATTCTTTTTTTATCTTATAGAAAGATAGCAAATTAAAAATAAGCCTTTTTTATCCCAATCCCACTCTTCATCTATTATCAGTGATAGCCACTGGTACTATTTTCTTATATACTTTTCCAGAATTATTTTTATGCTTGTACCCTCATGAGTGTGTATGGACCCAGTTTTTAACTTGGCCATCTCATTTGGACATGTCATAATTTCTTGAATCATTCCTCAATAGTTGGACCTTCAGGTTGTTTGCTTTTTTTTTTTTTTTAATACTTGTCAAAGCAATGGAAAGAGAATGATCTTTGGTGTAAATGTTGGTGTCTTTGGTTGTTTCTTCTAGATAAATTCTTGGGAGTGAGATTCCTGGGTTAAAGGATCTTGGTACACATAGCCTCACAGCTTTCCTAGTAGATTATACCATCTCTCCTCCCAACCACTTGCACAACAATGACAGTAGCCTTAACAGGAAGGCCACACTGACCCCCACCCCAACCCAGAAGTTCCTAATTGTTTGGAAATAAAGTTTTTCAAGTAGCTAGGCAGGTCTCCTCCTTGTGGGTTTGAAGGAATCTCTCAAAAGCAGTTTCTTAGCAAAGGCTGCCGCCTGGAGCCCAGTGAATTGCTTAGCTCCGCACATCTGTAAACAGCTCGGATTGGGTCATTCTGCCTCCGGGCTGCCATAGATGAGGTGAGAGACGCCCCTTGGGTTGGCGGGACAGATTCATGTCTAGTGTCAAGCATAACAGAACATACTGCTCTTACTGCTCAATAATTGTTACTTCTTTATTATAGTGCACAAGTCAGTTATTGAATCCTTCCTACCTCCCAGGCACTGTTTTGCATACTCCTCAAGTATTGACTCACTTTGCCCTCAGAATAACCGATGACCATTACTACTATTAAACCCATTTTACAGATTAGGTCAGTGGGACACAGAAATCAAGTGATTTGCTCATCACCCATACAGTCAGGAAGAAGTGGAACTGGGATTTGATCCTGAGCCATGTGGCCCAGAGGCTCCATGATCACTCGATTCTCCTACCTCTAAAGGGAACCCACTGTTTCTTTAAGGGGTACCTTCTTGTGTCTCCTGAGCCACTAGGAACTCAGGACTATTGGCTGAAATTCTCACCTTCTCCTTTCACCTTTCAGCTGGCTTTTCCCCTGCTGGGGAGACTTTGTGGCAGAAAAGCCTTTGAAGTTGAGCAGACCTGGGTTCATGTCCATTTCCTACATATGTGACTCTGGGCAACTTTTAGAGCCTCCCTGAGCCTCAGTCTCACCTGTAAAGGGTGACAGGGGTAATACCCACCCCTGGTATTGTCATCCGGACTGATGAAGATTGTGATAATATGAAATCTCTGACAGGTGCAAAGTGTGAAATAACAGTTCTCTTTCCCTCACTACCCTGTACCCTTCTCTATTCCGCTTGGTTCCTCTTAGTTTTGATCCATATTCTACAGCTCTAAGCAGTTTAGATTTGATTAGCTCACAAAAGGAAATGTATTCCCTGGGTGTGATCCCGTCATCACCATCTATTGAGCATCAGCTTGTGCAGGCCATTTTGCTGTCTGCTTTGCATAATGGGCGCCATCACTTCAAGCAGTTTAGCTTCTTTCACTCAATCACATTCTCGTGAGGCCCTTCTGAGTCAGAAGAGGAACCATGTTCCGTTGCCTTGAATTGCTTGTATGTTATGAGGGGGAAAGAATGGAGCCATTGGGGGCAGGCATTAGCTGTTTGTTTTTATGCATTGGGTGTGTCTGTGTGTGTGATGTTCATCTTGGTGACAATGGATATTTTTTCTGCTGCTCATTCGATGTCTTACATCTCAGATTTTAACTACGCCTTTATAGCTCCAAAATTACATGCTTTTACACGCCTGTGATTATCTCAATAGGATTAACACTACTTTTTCTGTAAAGATAATGGAGATCTCTCATGGTAGAATATTTTTATTCTGTAATGCCATCTCTAACCTTCCTTCCACAGACCCTCTCATTGTTTTCCAGCAACTGCTTTTTCACCTCAGTCTGAACAGGAAGTGTTCAGGGTCCATTGAGAGGCAGGATTCTTTTATGATTATGCAAACTGTGGTCACCATGATGTGTTTTCTCTCTCCCTTTTCCCTCTCCCGATGGCAGGTGCCTGGAGATTTGAGTCAAACATCCGAAGACCAGAGTTTGTCGGATTTTGAAATGTAAGTCCACGGAGTCTGCTTGTGAGGGGCCCTTTAGGAGTAGTGCTCTGTGGCTTGGCTCGAGCCCCAGAAGGCCCGTCCAGGGAACGGAAATCACTGTTTAAGTCCGCACAGGCTGGGTTGGTTGTTGCAGAGGGGGGAAGCTCTTCTCTGCAGGCCAAGTCTGGCCTTCAGAGGTGTTTTATGTTTCCCCTTCAGTATTGAAAAACAATTTTTTTTTTTTGACTGACATTTAAGAGTTGGAAGATATCACATAAAAATTTAAATTTCTCTATTTTCTTTAAAAGAAAACTCAGATCCCTACAGGACCACAGTCAGAGCTGAGCAGCAGCTGCTTGCTTCACACAGGGCAAGTGCTCCTCCGCGAGCCACAACCCCCACCTCTCCCTATTGCCTGACTCTAGCCCCCACTCATTTCATTGCGTGTCTCCTGCCAGGATCTGAGTTTACAACCCCTGGGTTATTGGAAACAACAGTAGTTCAGTACCTTGGTCTGATTTTTTATCGGATTTCATTCTTCCTGGCGCCTCTGCTGATGACCCCTAAGGGGTTTAGTTGGTCTTCAGACTGACTGTTTCTGATCGGGTTGCCTTGGTTTTTGGATAGATAATCCCACTGGGCTGGTAAAAAAAAAAAAAAAAAGTGGAGGGGGTCCTGGATGAAGGCCAGGCAGAACCCCCCTCCTCTCTCCTTCGCTTGCACTGAGTGGAAGAAGGTTTGGCCTCCTGAGAAAAGGTGTCATCTGGGAAAAGCCCACTTCTGAAGCGAAAGGGCAGGGCATGGGACAGAGCATTGTCAGAGCCAGGCTGGCCCTATGTCAAAATCTTAGCTGCAGGACTCACATTGCTGTGACCTTGGGCAAGCCAGTTAACCTTGCTGGACCTGAGTTTCCTCACTCATAAGATGAAGGTCATAATGCCAGACTTGCAGGGTTTGAGGTGGCAATTAGAGTGAGGTTATGAAAACCACGGAGGGCATCAAGAGGCCCCTCAGTGCTGGGGTGGCTGCAGCGGAGCTGGAGGCGGCAGTTAGGTTGGTAGAATGAGGAGGTCATTGTGGTTAAAGGTGGAGGAGGGAAATCAAAAGTGAGTTTGCCTCCCATGAGTCCATGGGTGGGATGAGTATAGCATGAAGAGGGTAATGGAATGGTAGCCTGGCAGAGGGCCAGGGCGGGGACAAGCTGAGGCGACAGGCAAAGCTATACAGGAGATCCCAGAGACATGTCAGTTGTGACTGGAAGGGACTCATTACTAAAGTAAGAATTTATCAAGCACCTACTGCAGGGTAGTGTTGGGCCAGGTCCTTGATGGAGGGAATGAATAAGCCACAGTCTCTGCCCTCAAGCAGCCTCTGCCCGTCCAGTTACATCATCTCTTCCCCGGAGATTTGCGACCTCCTCCCACTGCTTTGCTTATCCCCACTAAAGCCAGAGGGATGCACTACTTCCCTCTCTCATGATGGAGACCCAAATTTTCCGTGTAGCTTGCCACAAAGGCCCTGGCCCTCTTCTGTCTCCTCCCTGCACACCAGCCACCCGGCTGACTCGACACCTCTAACTCACCTGGTCTTCCCTACTCAGGATCGTATTTTATTTTTGTAGCCCACACTGGCATGGCATTTTCTCTACATTAGGCATCGTTCTAACTCAGTCCTTGCAACAGCTCTGTGACATGCGTATTGTCTACAGATGACAGATTTGAGCCAGGATTCAGACCCGGACAGTCTTGATCTAGACTCTGTGCCCTTCACAAGTGTTAATCCCCTTGTTGGAAGCACCTTTCCTAACCTCAGCCTCTCCTCCCCAACCTGGCTGACTCTCAGCATTCCCCATCCTGCCCAGATATTGCTTCCTGAAAGAAGCAGGACCCCATGGCGTTCACTCTCCTTAGAGCCACTGTTCCTTGGTGGCACTCACAACACTGATAATTAAATAACTTCTGTTTAACAATTATAAACATACATGCTGCTAACAACAGAGCCTCAAAAAAATATAATGTAAAAAGTTGACAGAAATGAAGGGAAAATAGATAGTTTTACAGTAATAGTTGAAGACTTTAGCACCTCATTTTTAAGGATGGAAAGAGCAACTAGAGAGACTAATAAGGAAATAGAAGACTCAAATAATACTATGAAACAGTTAGATCTAACAAACACATACAGAATGCCCCACCAAATAGCAACACTGTTAAGTGGACATGGAATATTCTTCAGGATAGATCATAGGTTAGGCCGCAAAGCAAATCTCAGTAAAATCTAAAAAGATGGAAATCATACGAAGTATCTTCTGTGACCACAGTGGAATAGTTTTAATGGGGATTTGTCTCTCCCTCGTTAAAAGTGCACACTCCATGAGGACTGGGACTATATCTGCTTTCTTCATTGGTTTATCTCTAGTACCTAGAGTAGTATCTGGCACAGGGTAGGTCCTCCATAAATACTTGCTTAATGCATGAGTGAACAAACAAAAGAATGAGTAAAGAACTAATAGCTGGGAGGGAGATGGCCCTGTAAACCATAGGTTCTAATACAGTGCTGTAAATGCTTTGAAAGGGAGAAATGCTTAACCCAGTCGGGGTGACCTTGCAGTAGCCCTGGGGGGTTGTCTAGCCCTTAGCAATCTAGAAAGGTTAATGAAAGCCAGGGTGTTAGTTACACTTCTGCACCCCCCCCCCCCACACACACACACACCTTGACAGAAGTGAAAGGGGAACACTTTGGGCACTTGTATAATTTCAGGGACCTTTACAGGAAGACTACCATTAGATAAACCAATTTTGTGGCTCAGGTTGCAGTTTGTGTTTGCCGCCCAGGGAAGTGATCCACGGGGCTTATTTTGCCCAGTGAAGGAGGTCAGCACCTCAGCTCAGAGCTCAGAAGAAATGCTGCTTCGGGAGAGGACTGTTTCTTTATGGAAATAAAACGCTTTTTATTCTAAAGATTGTGAGACATATTGAGTCATGGAATCTTCCATGATCAACATCTAAAGTTCCAAGCACAGGAGGCTGGCGAATTTTTATGAGCTGCTCTTTAGAGAGAAGGAGAACTTGGGAAAAGTGTTAAGTGTTAAGCCCTGGAACAGCTCTAAGTAGAGGCAAGGGCTGGAACCTCCCAGCCTTTCCAGAATTGCACAGTACTGTTTTGATAACTGTTACGATTGATCTTGAAGTTTCAGCTCCTTCAGTTAATTTATCAGCTTCTCATGAGCTGAATCCTGCCTGGTGGAAGTGTGGTGGCAGTGGTGGGTGTGCATACCCAGTGACTCATAAGTTAAGTTTAAAGTCTTTACAGAAGGCAAAACTGTCATATAACCAGAATAACCCTTGAAAATTCCTTAAATAGCCTTTGAGGATGAACTGAGATAATATATATAAAAGCATGGAGCCATAAGTTGTTAGGCACTTGGTAAAGGATTTTGTATTTGAATTTAAATCTTGTTTTATTTGGACCATACACACAATTTTTGATTGTGGACAAGTTGAAAGAGGGCTGCTTGCACCTGGCTTCCTGGCATCCTATCTTGTCGTTTTTGGTCTCCCCACCCCAACAGCTGTTGCTCTCATAGCCATGGCTGTTGGTCTCCTGAACTCTTTCATGGAGCCTCATCTTAAAATGGGGTCTAAAGTGAGGAGGCAGTGTGACCCCTCGGGTGCTCCAGAGACCCTGTGGGCATTCGCGTACCTGACCCTCCACAGTCTCACCGGGGCGTCTGGTTATTATCACCTTCTTCAGATGAGAAGGCTGAGGTTCATATAAATTATAAGCCATGGTCACTCAGAACTAAAGGGCAGCTCTATCTCATTGCAGAATACAAACGCCATATAGAAATTTAAAAATACACACACACACACAACTCAGTCCTTTACAAATAATTTTGCAGGGTCAAATAATGAGACTTAAACTGGTCCTTTACTGTTAAGTGTTAGGGATGTCATAAATTGTGCATAGTACCTCTTAGAGGAAAAGATAGCCCTCCTCTTTTTTTTTTTGTAAATTGAAATGACGAATTCTGATCTTCCCTTTGGCCAGATCCAACCGGGCACTGATCAATGTCTGGATCCCGTCCGTGTTTCTCCGGGGCAAAGCAGCGAATGCGTTCCATGTGTATCAGGTAAGCGCCTGGTCTTCAGGCGGGCCTCACTGCCAGGGTGGAACGGACACTTGTGTGTGGTGCTGTGGAGCTTTTTTCTCTTGGCAGTGGAGTGCTGGTGCTGTACTTAGAAGGCCACAGCCTGCAAACGTCAGTGTTCCAGCCGCCCTGCCCCCTGAGGAAGCGGCCCTTCACCAGACAGGAGGGAGCAGGGCGGGGCTTCTCATGCTCATTAGGCCTCTTAGTGAGACCGTGACCCCTCAGCTCTGACTGCTTGAGCGGAAATGGGATTTGTTGACCTCTGTGGCAACGGAGAAGTCCAAGCACAGACCTGGCTTCAGGAATGACTGGTCCTGTGTTCAGCAGCCTGCGGCCATCTCTCGTTTCTGTCTGCTGAGGCATCCCTTTCAGGCTGCTGCCAGGCTGGGTTGACGAGATGGCTCCCAGCAGCGCCAGACTCTGAGCATGTCAGGGTGGCTTCAGCCAAGTCCCCAGTATTTCATATGGGCCTGTCTTGGATCCCAAGCCCACCCCTAAACCTTGGAATTGGGTCATAGACTTCTGTGATTGGCCAGGTTTGGATCATGTGACCACCGCTGGCACTGGGGTTGGAGTAGACCTTATTTGACCATATGTCTGAGAGAGGGGAGACATGGCTCCCCAAATGTAAACCGGGCTACGCTTTCCAAAGAAGGAGCAACAAGTAGTTGATAAGCAAAAACTGCAGACATCTCCTCTACCTCCTTAGGGTAGTGATGGCTACCCACTGGTTGGGGATTGAGTGTCTGGGACTATGAGACCTTTGTCATGGGGGTGATTTTGCCTCAACAACCGGGACCCAGTTTTCCATCTTTTCTCTGATTTTCTGATACCTCTTTCAGCCTTGCCTACTTAGCCTCTTCTTGTCTTTCTTTTTCTTTCTTGCCTTGGGGCCTGATTTCTAGCCATTGATGTTCACTTGTCCTGGGACTGTTTTGTTTTCAACTCCGATTTTAGCTGCTTCCGGTTCTACTATCTTTTTATATCACAACAATTTTCATTAAGTTTTGTTTTTATTTCCCATGAACTCTGTAAAAAACCATGAGTTTTTTTAATCTTCACCTGAGGATATACTTATTGATGACAGAGAGACAGAGAGACAGAGAGAGAGAGAGAAACATTGATGTGAGAGACAGACATTGATTGGTTGCTTCCTGTATGCGCCCTGCCTGGAAATCAAACCCACGACCTAAGGTACATGCCCTGACTGACACTTGAACCTGCAGCATTTTCATGCACAGTAGGATGCTCCAACCAGCTGAGCCACCTGGCCAATGCAAAAAAATCCTTGATTTTTGTTACCATTTCTCTTAGTGGGGAATTGACCCATTGAAGAAGTCTTCTCAGATATTAAGGTATTTCCCCCAGAGACTGGGATGGTGAAAAAAATGACATTGGACTTGAAAATAAAAGCCCTGGTTTCAATTTTGTGGCCTTAAGTAAAACTTATCTCTCTCATATGTAAATACAGATAGTAATACTTACCGTAGGAGCTCTTTTTAGCATTAGAATTATATAGTGCCTGACAGACACTTAGCATTCATTTCTTGTCTTCTAAAACGATTGCCGTGTCTGGACTCCAGTGGCCGCTTTGGTGGCGGACATGTGTCATCGAGGAATGAGCATAAGTATGACCCACACGTCTTACCTAAAATCTTATGGACAGATAATTTCGGCAAGAGAGCTTGCACCAGAAGGTCATTTTAGCTTGCTTGGTTAGCTGAGCAACACTGACACTTCAATAAAGTGCTAGAGAAGCTGAGTGTTCATGTCGCTATATGCTTTTAAAAGAGAGAATTAGATATGACAGATGTCTGAATAGATATTCAGATATTCTTCCTCTTTTTATCCCAAACTCCAAACAACAAACAAACTTCCTCTTATTTGAGTGCCCTTCAAGTTCTGCTCTGCAGGCATCAGAAAACTTGAGAATGGGAGAAGTGAAGCAGACAGCTTTTCTTTTTCAGCAGTGGAATGAAAATGTGTTATCACTTGAGAGGTTTCTTTGACCTTACATTTGGACTCGCCCTCTCACCCCCGTCACCCCAGGAAGTGACTTGGCAGGCTTTAGCTTCTGAAAGTCAGTTACGAAATAAGGTGGACAGGGCAAATATGCCGCTGTCTGGGAGATTGTTTCCACAGCGGTCACAGTGGCATTCCGGCCGCTCTCTCCCCATCCACTGTCCTCAGAGCTTTCCAGGACACAGAGGACGCGGCCCACATTGCATCCAACCTCCAGCCCGGCAGCTCCCACATCCCCAAAATCTTTCCTGAGGTTGGGATGCGCGAAGCAGTGCCTCTTGAATGCAGTTGTTTTTCTCCCTTCAGCTAATGATGGCCCTGCCTGGTACCTCAAGAGCAAAATCTGAGCTTGGCTTTCGAAGCATTTTAGAAAACCTTTGTTACAATGTTGTTTTTTTTTGCCTGTTTCTTTTTCTTTTTTAAATAATAAATGATATTGGATAAAAGGCGACTCATTCAAAATACTGGCAGCATTGGACATTATTTTCCTTAGGTAAAAATACATTCTACATAATTCCAAAAAAATAATTTCTAGAGAAACTCATAGAAAAGAGTGATAAAATAGAAGTAAAAAAATAAAATAGTAGAGTCAGAGAGAAAATGTAAACTAAAAGAATTTCCGTTAAGGAAACAGTGCAAATCATATATAGCTCTCATGAAATTCCACAGTTATTCTCATTGATTTTTGAATTTCATGTAAGCTTCCTGACAGCCAATGTGAAAATGGAAAAGTGACTATTTTGGATAACTCCATTGCTAATTAAAAGGAAATATATCATTTCCTCAAAGGGATCTTTAAGAGAAATCTCCACACCAGGCATTTAGATTAAACAATAATGAAGAATACTGTAGGCAGTTCCCTGTTACGCCCGTGTGACAAGTCACTGCCTGGTTGTATAAGGCCTCCCTCAGAGGCAGCAAGGGCATAACCCAAAAATGGACATAAGTTTACATGAAGAGCCGAGATGAAAGGCTCAGCACATGTAGTTTCCTCAGTAAATCTGTGCTACCCAGTATGACAGCCAATAGCCACATGTGGTGGTTTAAATTTCAATTAATTAAAATTGAATGAAATTAAAAATTCAGTTCCTCTGGCACACTAGCCACATTTCACGTGCTTAAGTGCCACATGCAGCTAGTGGCTGCTGTATTGACAGTGCAGATCTAGAACATTTCTATCCTCGCAGAAAGTGACATTCTGGAGTAGTCTCCCAGAGTGGTGGAAAATCAGACAGTTTTACATGTGCTTGTATGGTTTCAGGAAGACAGAGCTTGGACATTCAGTACAAACTCTGCAGGGAGAAGGCCACTCGCTTTGTGGCTGTGTCATTGCTTGTGACTACCCAGAGGGGAGAGGCTCCGCGGCCTCGCTGTGCCTTTGCGCACACTCATCTTTCTTTTTAGCAAAGACAGAGGCAGGCTCGGATCAGTGCCTTTGGGAGGCAACTGACTTGAGTTTAATCAATTACTTATTTTGTTTTCGTGGTATTTATTTTTACATTTGCTTTCCAGTTACAGCAGAGAATTCTATTTTCCACTTGCCATGGTGATATATAGTTCCCTTTTAGAATAATATAAGTAGAAAGTGATTCGGCTTAAAGAACACTAAATGAATGATAGTGAGAACAGCAAGAAGTTTAGGACAGTGCTATGTGAATGAATAATATTTGGGAAACACCAGTCTAAAGGAATGGATAGATTGGGATAAAACAGTAATAATGGTGATGCTACTAAGAAGCAGCAACAGCTTCCTCTCACTGGTCTGTGTGTTTTACATAAAATAACTCATTCAGTCACCACAACAATCCTAGGAGGTGAGAACCCCTATTATTCCCATTTTATGGATGAGAAAACAAAGGCACAGAGAAACATCTCATTCTGTAACATGTTTTTTTAGTCCAATACCATTTCCTGACAAGGTACCGGTTTGCAGATCCCGTGAATGAAGGTGGAGTCCAGCTCTTTAAAAATCCAAGAAAGAGATAGGATGGTTGCTTTATCCTGAGGGGACAGGCCCAGCCTGACCACAGTCCTGCCTGCACAGCCGTCCCCTGCATCCTTAAGACAGTGGGCCAGGGGCACAGTGGAGCCAAGCCAGGCATATCCGTGGCACTGCTCTGGTCCACTGCAAACACATTGCCAGTTCGAGAGCCAGGCTGAGGTGGCTTTGCTCTGGAAAATTGTTGAAGTAAGTACTGGCTTGTGGTGACTGCTCTGGCCAGAGAGGGGTTCCAGGATGCTCCCTTAGAGCAATGTCAGGAGACATTGCCAGAGGACCCATCTGGATGCTTGGAAAATGTACTCTTAAGTGCCAAAGGATCTAAGATTTTATACTGGGAAGAGGCTGGAGTCATAGTTGGCACAGAGGATTCTGACAAGAAGTGCTGTCACTGCACAGGACTGAATGCAAGTTATTAAGCAAGATTTGTTCATCTGCAGACAGTGGTTTCCAAGCTCTGCTCCGGGGTTCCAAGACAGGGGCTGAGGTGTGTTCTGGCTCTAAAAGTAAGAAATGGCATCATTTGACCAGGTTTCAGAACAAGTAAAACTGATGTCCAGAACATTCTCATTTAAGTTTTTCATCCATGAATATTTCTTACACTTCTGGCCCCCACTAATGCGTGGCTGCTGGCAGACGCTAGCTAGAGATAAAATGATTAAGCAGCAACAAGTGAAATGTAAGAAACAGAGCTCCATCTACTCACTGCTCTTGCGTGGTTTCTCTCTCTCTCTCTCTTCTTCTCTCTGTCTTAACACAGGTGTGCTTCTAAGGTTTGATTTTCCATCACTTCCATCTGATATAGTTACATCTGTTGTTAATCATTTATTTCCTTATTTCTGTGTTTGTAAATGTTTGATGTTATTTCCCAAATGCCCTGGCTTCCAAATAAATTTGAGGTCCACTATCTTAATATCCTACTGTGGTGCTTATAAAGGCAGGCTAGACCTTAAAATAACCCAACTGTTTTTTCCTTCTGCAAATATTACAGCCACTAAATTGGTCTGAATACCTAGGTCTTTCCGTTTGAGAAGAACCATTCACTGTAAGGACAGCAGGAATCAGACCTCTAGGTGGCATTAATTTCAGCCTTTGAATTTAGCCACAAGAAACACTGGCTACTACTGTACAATATTCCATTTGCACGGCACAACTAATTAGATCTCCTTTGTAAAGAGGTTGCTTTGTTTCAGCAAAGCTTTTTCCTTCTAGAATAAGTCCCCTTTGCTAGAGACCTCAGGCTTGGCCTCAAGGAAAGGTGGTACCCCAGGAAGAGTCACTGAGTATTTGAGGTCCCCAGTAGGTCCCCTCCACTACCAGTAGAAATCCTGTAGCCTAAGTAGTTATTTTTAAGGTTCATTCTACTACAGCATATTTATATATGCAACGCAGGGAAAATCTATTATTTTTCCTATTAATAATAGATTACAGGGTCTAGGTAGTCTGCATGGGGCTGTGGGTAGTTTGGAGGATGGTGATGTTTTTGTACTTTGCAGTTTTGGGTTTCTCAGTTCTCCGTTTTCATCTTCTTTTCTAAGAAGGCTTACCCCTTGGGCCCTCAAGTTTTCTTTTAACTACATCTCTGCCTTTATGCTTTCTGAGTGTGTAGCTATGTGGAGAGGGAGGAATTATTAAATAGAGAAGAATGAAATGGTTGCACCTAGTTTAGAAATGGGGGCCACTGCTGCAATAAACATGCACTTCGAGGAACCTCTGCCCTAGAAGGGACCATGCCAGATTTGAAGAAACAAGGACACTTCTGAAGCCAAAGTGATTCTCTCTTATTTACGTCTGGTCCTTCCCACCATACCTGTTGAGTGCAGGGCAGGCAGGAAGGGCAGCTACGGGCTGTTTGATTTCTGAGTTTCACTCCAGCCAGTGTTGGCTTACGTACTGAATGATAAGCAAAACCAGGGGAGCCTTTGCCTTTGTTCTTGCTGGCTCCTTCCTCCAAACCTTTCCACCCCATGGAGTCAAGCACCTCCTCACCTCTGAGGGTGATGCCTGTGCACCCCCAGCTGTTCTTGGAATGCTTAAGGCTTCCGGGAAATCCTGATATAGACAAGCTCCCCCCCCCAAACCCCCCACTCTGAAAAAAGCCCGTTTTCCTCTCCATGGATATATGTGTCACTATTATTTTTTGTTACTGTTTTTAGATTTTCCAAACAGGAGGAACTGACTCCCTAGAGGCCTGAAGGAATTGTTGCCCAGGTCCCAGGACATTAGTTTTGCCAGTTGAGTTTAGTATTGTTTAGAATTTACTACTTGTTGAGTAGTCATTTAGACCACTGACATTATTCACCAGTGCCTCCAAGGTGCCTACACATGATTCCATAGCATCGCCACCCTCTCTGCCTCCTCCCCCAGGGAGGCTTCCCTAGTGGCATCACAATTTACAAGACCCTTTTGTCTGGAGCCATGAGCCCCACGGGTATGGAGGTCTGGCTAACCAAAGCACCTATATATCCTCAGGTTCAGTTGCTGGATTTAGAGCCAGGGCTAGCCTCGGTGTGGGGTACCACCTCATGGTCTGGTGTGCTGGCCCATCTTTTCACAGTGTACTGAAGCTGGTATTTGATTGTTGTTGATGACATCGAGGAGGTCTTCTGCTTCCAGATCTGCTTTGTAAAACCTCTGTCTTCACTCAGGCTTTCTCTGACTGTGGTTTGGCAAGACTTCTCGCGTTGACCTTTTAGGACATCTCTGTTTCTCATTTGGCATAGAAATGGGCTCTAGTGAATTTATTAAGTACAGGCATTCCTTGGAGATATTGCAGGGTCAGTTCCAGACCACTGCAATAAATGAGTCACATGAAATTTTTTGTTTCCCAGTGCATATGAAAGTTATGTTTACACAATACTGTAGTCTGTTAAGTGTGCAATAGCATTACATCTAAAAAATGTACATACCTTAATTAAAAATACTTTATCGCTAATAAAAAAGGGCTAATTATAATCTGAACTTTGAGTGAGTCATAATCTTTTTGCTGTTGAAGGATCTTGCTCTCAGTTTAAAAACGCATTATTTGTGAAGTGCAATAAAATGAGTTCTACCTGTACTATGTTAGGAATGCTTTTGACTGCAAGTAACAGTTATCACACTGAATGTGACTTAAGCAATAGGAGTAGGTAAACATGACAGAAAGTTGGGGAGTGAAGTATTCTGCAGCTCATGGCATGAGGGCTCTGGGTGAGCCTGTCTCTTGAGATTCTCCTGGTTTCCCCTTCTCGGGCCTGTGGAATGGCCTCCAGAGCTCCTAGCACATTCTTGTCAAAGACAGTATTCATATGGAAAGAAGGGAAGTGTTTACTTAGATGTGTACTTTTATCAAATAAAAGAAAGACATGGGCTTTGGAAAGCATTCTATAGGTAGAGGTGGACACACCATCTTGGTGGGTGGGATATCCAGGTTTAACTCCCTTTCCGTACTGGTTTTTTTATATGGGGAAACCAAAAGAAGTGATTTGTAAAAGATCTTACTGCCAGTGGCACATAGAGTAGAACATAGATATGCCGTCTTAGGGCCCTTTGTCTTAGGGTCACCTTACCCCCTCTCCATGGCCCCAAATAACCCAAGTTTTACTCAAAGAGCTTCTCAGGGCACTTACTAGGAGGGAGATTGGGAAGATTAGCTGAATTTGCTCATCATGGAGATTGGCAGCTTTTGTTTCTTCGCTGTTCTGTGGTCACAGGTGTCACTTAATGAGTACCTGGATTGAGTTGGGAAGGGAGGGGTTAAGCTGGGCAAGGTATGTCTGTGAATGAACCAGCTAAGTTCTAATGGGGAAGGTGGATGTTAATCATGACATGCATTGAATTTTTCAGATGGGGATGCACAAAACCAGTGAAGGGTATAGCCAAGCCACCCTTGCTGACATGGTGGTGGTGTCTCCTAATTGCAGGTGAACTACCGTAGCAGTAATAACCATCATCCTGGGAAAGCGCCAGCAGGGCGCAGGGCAGGGGCGGTGTATAAGAAGGGCTGTGGGAGTGGAGAGCCGAGCAGTGACCTACTCCGCAGAGACCAGAGTGCAGTGATCTCTGCTGGGAGGCCTGAGGTGAGAAGGAGTGAACCAGGTGAAGTGGCAGGCGGCAGGCAGGGAGTGTATTGCAGGACAGGGACACTGGGTGTGAAGGCGCAGTAGAGAGGCTCTGTGGAAGGAGGCAGGAGGCATTGCAAGGGAAGGAAGGAAGGAGGAAGCGAGGAGAACCATCCAAGGGATAGCAGGCAGAGCCGGTGTTTTCAGGTGTCCCTGATCTCAGGCAGGAGCGCCGCCCAGGGAGTCTAGAGCCCTGGCTGCAGGCCTGCCCACCTCTGGGTATCTTGGCGAAGCCACTTACCCCCATGGGCCTCTGTCTCCTCCAGTCCAATAAGACGGTCTCTGAGTTTCCCTGAACTCAAAGTTTTTACTTCCTTGCTCCAGCTGGAGTCGAGACTCCCCAGCCCCCTGGAGGAAGCCTGTCTGGATCCCCTGCTCCAGGCCTGCCGACTCAGCTGTCTCAGCCCCTCTTTTGATGAAGAAACTGGGAGAGGAAGGGACAGTGGCACCCCTGAGGCAGAAAGAGGTGGTCAGTTCTGCTCCGCAGTGCAGCAGAAACACAGTGCCCCTCCCTTCCCTCTGAGTGATGGGTGGGCAGCAGGGGTCAGTGGGCACAAACACTGGACGGGCCACGTACCAGCTGCCATGGCCCTTGCTCTTCTTACATATAAGCCCATGACTTTCAGAGCGGCTTAGCTGGCAGAGTTCCCATCTTCACTTACTGGTTTTAGATGGTGGTGTCAGTTTTTCTGAGCCCACCTCAGCTCTTTTTTTCCCCCCAAATGAGGCAGGATGTAAATAATTACATTAAAAAGTAAGAGGGGTGTTTGGGAGTCATTTTCTTTCCATCGTGGTGCACGAAGCGTGGCTTCCATGGGCCCTTGTTAGTGTGGTCACCATCCCACCTTCACCCCCACTGTTAGGGAAGCAGAAACCTGGGAAAGAATAACTTGGCTAAGGTAGTCACCTGCGTTTCCCTCCAGTAAGCCCTTTTCCCGGCTCCCAGCCACCGGCAGCTGGCCCTTTTCTGTCCTGAGATTTCTGGTGAATGGTGAAGTCCTGACAAAGACATTTTCCTGCCTGCCTATTGTTTTTCAGAAGCCTAAAGTTTTTGTTTTTTAAAGAGAGACCGCAGTTTTGTTGGCCTGAGGAAACAGATGGAGGCTGGGGGAAGGAGCTATAGGGCCTGGTGGTGGGGCGCCAGGAGAGGCAAGACCTTCGGGGCGCCTGGGGCCCCTGCCTGGGCAATACTCCAGCCTACTTTGCGTGGTATGGAGGCAGAAGACCAGGCAGGACCCTCGCAGACTGGCAGCAAGCACGCCAGTGACTGCAGGTTGCAGGCACACTCTGGGTGGCCTAGGTACCATGCCAGCACCCACATCGTCCTGTGTGCCAGGGATTGGGGAAGGATCCCAGTAATGGCTGAGTGGCCTTCCCCACCAACTCTGCAGGACTGTCTTGGAGTCTTGATTGCAATGCAATCAAGGTACTTCTGGAAACCTTGACTTTCATACCCACCTCAAGCACCATATGTTTGAATGACGTCTTGTAATTACGCAGAAGGACAGGTTGTCACTTCTCCCTAACCCCCTTTCCTGGACAAAATACAAAAAATAAAAAAAATTCCAAGAGGAATTAATTCAGCCGTGAAGGTCTCCTCGCAGGAGGGTTGATATTTGCTGCACAAACTAAGGCCTAGTGTTTGCATCCTTCATCCCACCTGATGACAGGGGCCGACCTGTCGTCCTTTGCAGCAGGAAGAATGAGGCGCCCAGGACATTATCTTGCTCCTTCAGGGGATGAAATCAGGCTGGGAGAGGGGACTTGGTCAGGGCTGACAGGTAGATGGATTCCTCTCCCCATTCAGCCTCCACAGAGAAAAGGTGGCACATTCTGTAATGTGCACACTGTGTGCCCGCATGCTACCTAATCCAGGCTGGAAATGCCCAGTCTTTCCTTTAACACACCCCAAATGGTTTTTGGTGTTTTTTTAATGAAATAGTGAAAGCAATGGCCATTAAATCCTTGTCCCCTCTGGGGAGGAGCTCTGGCCAGAGGACATGACAGGAAATCTCATGGGAAGCTTGTCTGGTAAGCTTTGCGGATGAAGCGAGTGGCTACTTCCCGGCAAGTGGCCAGGGCCTCCCTTCTCTCGTGCCTGTCTCCTCCTTAGCCGGTGTGCTTGGAGACGGGGAGCTCTTGACTCATCCTTAGCCCCTTCGTGCCGGCCTGTCGGAGAGGAGAAAAGAGCATGCAGTGCTCTGCTCACAGATTCTGAATCAGAAAGGCTGCTGATGGTCCCTCCTTCTTAAACACTGTGTCTCTTAGCTTTTCGTACACGTTTCCTCTCCAGTCCACTTAGCACAGAGGCCAGGAAAGCCCAGGAGCGTGGGGTCACAGTCCAGTCATTTATTCATTCATCAAACACTTACTGAGTCCCTCCTGTGTACCTGACTCAGTGCTCAATTAGCAGTAGAACGGGCCCTCCCTCCAGATCCATCAGCCCAGCAGCCTCCTTGGGTCCTGGAGCCTCCTGTTCCACATGAGACAGTCATAGGCACTTTGCATTCTACTCCAAGATCCATCCATATCTTATCATTTAAAAATTGTTGTGTTTCCCCCAAGCGGTTCTACAGTGAAAGTGGTCCGGGTTTCGGATGTTTAGTGGGCCCAGACTTTGCCCCACAGCATCCCTCTTATATTCAGAGTCTAGGGGGCCCTGGCTCCAGATGAGCTTTGACGGGAGCTGCCTGCTTCCAGAGTGTACTTGCTTCTTTTGTGCTGTCTGGCTCCCCTGGTAGCCCAGTGTCTGGCTAAGGGCCAGGGCATGGCCACCTTCTTCTGGAACACTGGAGAGGAAAATGGGCTAGGATATGCGAATGGGGAGGAGAGATTTTCTCATTTTCTTCCTCTTTTTTCTTTGCTCCATGATTCTTCTTTTCTCATCATTTCCCCCTCTTCCCTCCCTTCCTCCTTTTCTAGTCTTTTCCTCTCTCTTTCTCATTCTGTTTTCCTCTTTTCCTTCTCCTTTTCCCACTTCACCTCCCTCTTTCCTCCTTCTCCCCTTCTCCCCTCTCTCTGTTTTGTGTCTCCTTTCTTCCCCCTTCCTGCCTTTCTTCTCCTCCCCCACCCCACCCTTACCTTCTTTTCCTTGCCATTCTTCATCTTCAACTCAGAGAGGAAACCTGTAATTCCCTGTATCTTCCCATTTTTCTCATGCCCTGGACAGAGAAGTTCTATAGGCCATAGGTGGGCATGTGTTTTCTGCCTTCGGTCATTGGGTGGCTTCTTGGATTTGTCTTTCTCTGGTTGAGCTGCACTGTAGGATGTTGACTGCATCCCTGGCCTCTGCTTAGTAGCTCCCACACCCTCTCCTTAGTTGAGATGACTCAAGATGCCTCCTTAGTTAAGATGACTCAAGATGTCTACAAACATCGCAAAATGTCCTCTTGGGGCACAATTGCTCCAGGTTGGGAACTGCTGCTTTACACAGATTCACTGAATGCTGCTACAGTTTTTATTTTGTTTTGTTGGACATAAATGAGATCATCATAAAACAAGCCTTCCCCCTCAGTACATAGGCCTCTCTTCTCCTTACTCTTCTTAAACTTCAGTGTGTAGATTCTTTCCTAGTATGAGTAAACCATTATTTATATGACTATTTTGATGACGCATACACAGATTGTTTTATTTCCTGACCACTGCAAACAAAGCGGTCAGAATTGTCCCGTGTAGACCTCATTGTATACATTATAGGTCTTTCTCTGGGATAATTAGCTAGAAGTGGATTTGCTAAGGTGAAGAGTTTCTGCATCTTTTATTTTAATAGGCCCATCCAAATTGCTCTCCCAAAAGCCTGAACCAATTTACCAACAGGTAGAAGAATACTTTGTCCCCATGTATTGGCCAACATTGGATATTACCAATCTTTTAAACTTTACTGATATGGTAGAGAAAAAAAATTACACTTCATTAGTGTCTGAATTTGCATTTTCCTGATTACTTGTAATGTTGAGCATACATCTGTGCTTTAGTTTGCCATTTGTATTTTTATTTGACGAGCTGCCTGCTTGTGTTCTCATCCCATTTTTGTATAGTATAGTTCATTATTCTCTTGTCAATTACTATCCTTCGTACTATATGTTTTGGTCTCTTGCTTGTCATTAACTTTACTTATTAGATTTGTTGAGTGTTCTTTTGTTTCCTGGTCTCCAAATCTTGGAAAGCAAGGAGTGTCTTGACTGACCTGCTCAAGTACTGTACTTTATTTCATTTCATTGTTGCAATAGCCCTGAACTTTTGTAGACACTCTTGCCATTCTAGAGGTGGAGAAAGATGTTCAGAGTGGTTAGTAAATAACTTGTTCAAAGTTATACAGCTCAAAAGCATCAGAGCCAGGGTCACTCCTTGTCTCCCCACACCAAGCATAGGATTTTTACTTGGACTCCCAGCTGTACCCAGAGGACAGAATGGAGACCAGTGGGCGGAAGTTGGAGAGAAACAGGTTTCGGCTCATCTGTTGATCTCTCCTACCATCTGCTCATCTGTCTGTCTCTCTATCCAGTCGTCCTGCAGTGGGCTAGGTGGGATGTAGCTGCAAAGGACGGAGACACAGCCTGTTATTGAGTACTTGATTTAAGAAAAATTGAACGTGGAGAGCAGTTCAAAGGCAGGTGGTCTTACCAAGTATTGACTTTGACTCCCCAGCCCCCATGTGACCCATGTCCCATGCGGGATGGACAAGATAACCTCCGCATCCCCTTTCCAAGTTTATGTGGTTTTAAAAATTTACTGACTCTCAGATGTTCCTAGTCTACATAGGTCAAATAGAACCCCCGCCACTCTCAGTCATTGTCAGTGTTACTGTCAGAACCTGAGAAGTGGGTACACAGGTACTGTCCAGCTTGAGGCGGACCCAGCTGCCGCAAGCAGCCACTATTCTGATTCACCCTTGGCCTCACACTTGGGGGTAGTTCTGTTTGAGTTCTTTGCAGCCATC
>PVJD01012308.1:0-40521 GCA_004026545.1 Mormoops blainvillei
AGTTTTAATTTGCATCTCTCAGATGATTAGTGATGTTGATGTTAGTCTATGTCTTCTTTGGAGAAGTGTCTATTCAGGTCCTTTGCCCATTTTTTAAATTGGATTATTTGTCTTCCTGTTGTTGAATTTTATCAAGTTCTTTATATATTTTGGCAATTAAACCCTTATCAGATGTATTATTGGCAAATATGTTCTTCCATACAGTGGTATCCCTTTTCATTTTGTTGGTGGTTTTTTTTGCTCTACAGGAGCTTTTTAATTTGATGTAGTCCCATTTGTTTATTTTTTCCTTTGTTTTCCTTGCCCTAGAAGATATATCAGAAAAAATATTGCTATGAGAAATGTCTGAGAACATGTTGCCTATATTTTCTCCTAGGATTTTATGATTTCGAGTCTTACATTTAACTCTTTAATCCATTTTTGAGTTTATTCTCATGTATGGTGTAAGAAGGTGGTCTAGTTACATTTTTTTTTGCATATGTCTGTCCAATTTTCCCAACATTTATTGAATAGACTGTCTTTATACCATTATATGTTCTTGCTTTCTGTGTAAAATATTAATTGACTCTGATGGCGTGAGTTTGAATTTGGGCTCTCTATTCAGTTCCATTGACCTATAGATCTGGTTTTAATTTCATGCCATGCTGTTTTGATTACTATGGCTTTGTAGTATAGTTTAATATCAGGTAGCATGATTCTGCTAATTTTGTTCTTCTTTCCAAAGATCGATGTGGCTATATGGGGTGTTTTGTAGCCCATATAAATTTTTTGAGTATTTGTTCTAGTTCTGTGAAATGCTACCAGTATCTTGATAGGAATAGTGTTGAATATATAGACTTCTTTGGGTAGTATAGACATTTTAATGATGTTAATTTTTCCTACCCCTGAACACAGTATGTACTTCCACTTATTTGTATCTTCAATGTTTTTCTTCAGTGTGTACAGGTCTTTTTATCCTTGGCTAAATTTATTCCTAGCTATTTTTTTGATGCAATTGTAAATGGAATTATTTTATTAGTTTCCCTTTCTGAAGGTTTATTATTGGTGTATAAAAATGTAACCAATTTCTGGATATTTCTTTTGTATCATGCTACTTTAGTAAATTCATTGATCAGTTCTATTAGTTGTTTATTTATTTATTTTTTTGTTTGTTTTGGCGGAACCTTTAGGGTTCTTTATGTACAGTATTATGTCTTCTGCAAATAGTGATAGGTTAATTCTTCCTTTCCACTGTGGATGCTTTTTCTTTCTTCCTTTTATTTTATTGCTGTGGCTAGTACTTCCAGTAGTATGTTACATAGTAGTGGTGGAAGCAAACATCCCTGTCTTGTTCCTGATCTTGAGGGAAACACTTTTAAATTTGCCCATTGACTATGATGTTGGCTGTGGTTTTGTCATATTCGGTCTTTATTATGTTGAGGTATGTTCCTTTTATTCTCACTTGTTGAGAGTGTCCATCATAATCGAGTGCTGTATTTTATTAAATGCTTTCTCTTCCTTAATTGATACTATTATGTGATTTGTCCTTCATTTTGTTTATGTGTTGTGTTTTATCATGTTCATTGATTTGCGACTATTGTACCAAACTTGCATCCTCAGAATATATCTTACTTGATCATGGTGTATGATCTTTTAAATGTATTGTCGGATTTGATTTGCTAATATTTTGCTGAGGATATTGGCATCTATGTTTATCAGAGATATTAGCCTATTTTTTTTTTCTTCGTAGTGTTTTTATCTGGTTTTGGAATTATCTTAATGCTGGCTTTGTAAACTGAGCCTTGTAATCTTCACTCCCCTTGACATTTTTGGAATAGTTTGAAAAGGATATGTTTTAGTTCTTCTTTGAATGATTGATAAATTTCACCTGTGAAGCCATCCAGTCCAGGACTTTTGTTTGTTGGAAGTTTTTGATTATTGCTTCAATTTCATTAGCTGTAATTGGTCTACTCAGATATTCTGATTCTTCCTGATTCATTTTTAGAAGACTGTATATTTCTAGGAAGTTATCCCTTTTGTCTAGGTTGTCCAGTTTGTTGTCATATAGCTGTTAGCAGAATTTTTTTTTACAATTCTTTCTATTTCTGTGGTGCCAGTTGTTCATTTTTCTCTTTTATTTCTGATTTTATTTATTTAGGTCCTCTCAATTTTTTTTCTTGATGAGTCTGCTTAAACTTTTGTAAACTTGTTTATCTTTTCAAAGAATCAGCTCTTGGTTTCATTGATTATATTGTGTTTTAGTTTGTATTTCATTTATTTATGGTCTGATCTTTATTTTTTTCTTCTTCTCACTTTGGGTTTTGTTGTTTTTATTTTTCTCTAGTTCCTTTAAGTGTAAAGTTAAATTGTTTATTTGAAATTGTTCTTCTCTCTATTTTTAACCTTTTTAATTGTGGCTTAATGATAGTTGTTTCCATTTTCCTCCTATGACTCTCCACCGCCCTACCCACCCCTACCTCCCACATTCAGTCCTCTGCACTCCCCTCCATTGTCTTTGTCCATGTGTCCTTTATACATGTTCCTTGATGACCCTTCCCTTTCTGTGCCCCTTTATCTACCTCCCCCATCCCCTTTGGTTACTGTCAGTAAGTTCTTTATTTCCATGTCTCTGATTCTATTTTGTTCACTTGTTTATTTTGTTGATTAGGTTACACTTATAGGTAAGATATATTTGTCTCTGGGCTATGAACTTCACAGGCTGTTCTTAATTATTTTCTTTTTCATTAAGTTGAATGGAATTCCTACATTAGGCTGGAATTGAGTATTCCTCTTCTCCCACATAAACGGACTCGCATAATACCCAGCAGGTTAGGCTCTGATTAACTAGTTCCCCATAAGAGAGGCCATTTTAAGAAGAACAGAGTGCCCTGAAGTATTTAAAAATGGTTTCTTTCTTCTCTTTCCACTTCAGGCTCCAGGAGATTTTTCTGGTATTTCCTGTGGGAACCTAGTCAAACTCCTGGAGGGAAAGTGCACAGTACTGTGGGGGAGCCCCCCATGAGTGGATTTCTCTGGAATTTTTAACTCTTAAACATATCTTCACTGAGCCTTTAGCAATTCAACAATTATAGTTTAGGTGACACTGGTTCACAGAAAGTTTCCATTCATAAATCTCTGTTCTCGTGAACTTCAACTGCTTGTGTTCACCTGTCCTGTTGGTCTCTAAAATTCTGGGACAGTAGTCTTCTCTATGTCTTCCCTCTCTTATGGATACAAAAGCTGTTGTTGATTTTTTAAAATATGTTAAGCTTTTTATTTATTTTTAAGATGCAGTAGAGGCTTCCAAACTCTTTATATGTGGATCCAGAGCCCCTAAAGATGTTTTTAGATGTAAATATATATAATGCATAATTTCTTTCTATAAAAACTAAATATCAAATCTCATCTTTATATTCATGTATATGTACAAACCAGGCTATGCATGTCTGTGTGTGTACTGTCAATTCTAATCTAAAAGAAAGTTTAAAATAAAAGATTATTTTATTTAATAATTAATATCATGTAATGAAATAGATAATACTAATTTGATAATAATAATAAATAAATAATAATAAAATTACTTTAGTCCATAGTGTAAATTTTTAAAAAAAGAGAGAGAGAAAGAGAACTTATTTTTTAAACTTTCCAGGCTTCAGGTAATACTGGAACATATGGAGAGAACAATAGATGGATAGATGGAAAAGTAGGAAGATAATAGAAAATAGCTAAATAAAGTAGAAATAAAAAATGGTATTAATATAAGGAAAATGACAATGTATAGTCAGAGGAGAAAATAACTGGCATATTCTATTCCTTCATTTTTTATTTTCATACTAAATTATTTAGGTCAATATGTTTTATCCAGTGCTTTAAATTTTAAATAATACTATTTGTTCAGCATATAAACATTTCTCTTCATTACTACCTTTTTAATTATCTACAAATATATTTTTAAGGGAGAATTCTATTGAAGCATCAGCTCATTTTACCTAAATCTGAAAACATTTCTAGATAACATAATAAACAAACAAACAAACAAACAAATGTATGTGTTCAAAATAAATGAATGGCAATTTGATTATAACTTATTATTGAGGAAATCCAATTTAAATATTTAGTAAATAGGACTTAATAAGCTAAAGGTTTTATTACAAAGGACATCTTACTAAGTGATAAAGATGATTTTTCTATGCCATGGGTAGAAGAATATTTCATCAGTTTTAGATAATACATTTGTAGTCTTTATTGATTTATTTTAAACTGTTTTTATAGAAGAATACACAGAGATGCTTGAAGTAAAAGATATTTCAATTTATATGAGATATTTTCCCCTTCTTTTCCCAGGACATTTCTAAGTTCTCTGGAAGGAAAGAATTTAATTTAGTGGTATGAAATAGTGTAACTGATCTAGGAAAAAAATGTTTTCCTTGTTTCCAATTTGTACCACAAACTTCTATATTCCCTCATCATCTCAAACTTGCTTTTCTTATATTCTCATTTGCTGAAATCAAATTGATGCATTTTGGGAAACACAAACACATTAAATCACCATAGTTACCCTGGCTTACTTCTTCCATCTTGAGTCTTCATGGTATATCTGTAGTCACTTTTTTGTGATTCTGGCTCAAAACTTACCCTATGTCTAAATCCTCACGCCTCTCTCTCCTCATTGCCGCAGTTCAGGCCCTTCTTGTGTCTTACCTAGAAGAGCTCAACAATCTCCTGTTCTGATTTCCTAGCATTAAATCCCTCGACTCAGGCCCCTTTCATAATGCTTAGATTGAAGAAGAATAAAGCAACATGAAGAGTGAGTGAAATGCGGGTGATATTTTAGATGGCATAATCAGTGCAGATTTATCTGATGAAGTGATATTTGACCATAAACTTGAGGAATTAACATAAATGAATTTATAGATTCTTAGGGAAGTGTATGCTAGGCCTCAGGTTTATGATTCCACAAAGGTCTCAGGCAGGGGTCTACTGGGCATTTAAGGAAACCAAAGACACCCACCACTGTGGCTAAAACAGGATAACCAAGATGAATAGTAGGACATGAAATCAGAGAAGACAGGACAAGAAAGAGAAAAAGCATCAAAATATTGAAAGAGATAGTACAAGTTTGTGGTTTTACTTTGAGTGAGATGGGAAGCCGCAAAGGGGACTTCGGCGCAAGATGGCATGATATAAATTACACATTAATATAATCACTATAGCTGTTATATACACTGAAGGTGGGTATAAGTAGAAGAGGCAATGTGAGAAATATTTGGATTTTCTCTCTTAGTCTACATATTTTTAGTGAGAAAGAAATCTTATGTGGTAAAGTCCCAAGAGTTACCTTACTAATACTTTATGAGTCAAGTTGTTCAGAGGAGAAAGGCTAGAGATACACCTGGGTATAGTTACAATAATATGCTAATATGGTATAAGGCTTGAGGAGATTTTCAAGGGAAACAAAAAGTTTCGTCTTCAGTAAGAAATGTTCAAAGCTATAGGGAACTTTTATAAGAGGTTATTTGAGCTAACTGAGGACATTCTTGGAAGCAAGCTCTCAAATGCTCCAGAGAATGACAGTTTTGCAACTTGTTTTATGTATTTGAAATTAAGAAGAGAAAGTAAGGAAGACTGCCTGAAGGTGGGACAAAACAATGCAGGGAGATCTCTTTGATTGCATCATGGGATAGTTAACAAAATTATGTGATTCCTTGAAGGCCCCCAAGAACTCTGGAAAAGAGAATTACTTCCAGCATTTCTAAGGCTTGTTAATCTAGAGGCACCAACAATGAACAAGGATTGCTTAAGGCAAAAATAAACCTTTTATAGGCCTGGGGCAAGATTACCACCATGACCTGCCCAGTTAGGAATTTATGATCAGATCACCCTGTGAGGTTACTTTCTGTAAAATTTATTAGAGTCCCTTTTGGTTAGGAGTTCAGATGATAAAAGGTAACCTTGAAAATTGCTGTTTCTATGGTGACCTTCAGGCTAAACAGAGTAGGGTTAATGAGATTAGTGGCATCAGGTGCCTAATGCAAATTGTGGTTTTGAGCTTGTGAGTAGTAGTCATAAAGGAAGGAGGTTTGCCAAGTGCACCGAAAGTTGGATGTGCTCCGTGGAGAGTTTGCCAAAGGCCATGTAGAGGTGAGTGGTGGGTCAGCCACATTTGAACCTGAGGGTTTCTGTGGATCCTCAGCACAGTCACTCCAATAACAATATCAAGGCTGGTACAGCAGCCGACTCAGAATTTTTTCCCTGGCAATTCTTGGTTAACTTAGTAGATTCTTTTTGTATTTTCCATGCTCTGATCCTAGTTGTTTCCTAGGACTTTATTTATTTTTTGTCTTATTCTCTATATTCCTTTTATGAAATTACAAAAAAAAAAATTCTTAGGAGTGATAGGAAAGCTTCTGGACATTTTTCACTTACACTATAAAATATGTATAATATTATCCCAATAACATATATTTTAGAGAGCTAATGGAAATGTCACAGGCATACATGGCTTGTAGATATTGCTAAAAGTCAGGTGGCCCATATTTTCTTTTTCATTTAGAAAAAATTTATACCCAAATCTTACCAGATGCATGATTTCTAGAAACACCTTAAGGTTCTATGATAGATACACACACACACACACACACACACACACACATACACATAAAATCTGTGAGAAATGTCCTATTCTTATCTAAATCTCCATATATCTATTTAAATTTATTAAGATCTTGACAGGAGCCAGAACTAAATTAATCACGTTTATGTTGAAGAGCTATGCTATGTCCTGATTCATATTAACATCACACATTAACATAGGTAGAATTCTGTGTGTAATAAATCACTTCACATTCTCGGTTTTAGGATGGTGCTGGGGAAGTACAGTAACTATGATGAAGACTGACTAGATGCTCACTAATCCTGATTCTTCTTGCTTTGGTTATAATTTTCAGCCTCTTTTACACTTGGATTAGAACAATTTAACTAGATATTTCACTTTTATTAAAAGTAAAAAAGAAAGACCCACAAAAACAAACAACAGTATCATTGCATTCAGTTTTCCTCAAATGAGGAAACTGAGGCTCAGACAGTTTAAGTGTATAAATTTAACCACACTTTTTAAAATTTCACAGCAAGTAGCTGGTATTAGATCTTAGGTTTCTTTTTTTTTAAATTGACTTTTCGAAAGGGAGAGAGAATGAGGCAGTCATTGCTTTGTTGTTCCACTTATTGATGCATTCATTGGTTGATACTTCTGTGTGCCCTGACCAGAGATTGAACCTGCACCCTTGGTGTGTTGGGATCATGCTCTAACCAACTGAGCTACCAGCCAGGGCAGGCAGATCCTAGGTTTTCTAATAATGCTCTATTTTTATCAGTATTCCATAGTGTTTTTGATATGTTTTATGAACTACATTTTAGATAAAGCTTAAAAACTAGTTTCGAGAACAGTGTTGCAAAAACAACTCTGAACACAAAGAATCATCAATAAAACAGAAGTATAAAAGAATAGAATCTTTTGAGAAAAATGAAAAGTCTAGTAAATAAATTTTTTACAAAAAATATACACCAAAACAGATGGGGTACATCATAACCTGACAATTGTTCAAAATGAAGAAAAGCTTTAATTTTTCAATACTTACGCAGCGGTTTTCAAAGGCTTCAGACATAAAGAAAACCTGAAAACAGGAATATCTGCAGATTGTCTTTGAAATTCACCTATTTATAGATTATCATCCTGTTTATATAAACTTGTTTATATAGAAAACCAATGAAAATCCTACAGATGCAGTTTTCTCTTGGCACGAGGTGCCTTTGAGGTTAACCATAGTTTAACATGCTGAGTGTGAAATAGCGACAGAGTAATGTGGTCTCATTATAGAAACACGGTCTGAAAATGAGTTTACAAAAAATGGAGGAAAAAGCATTTTCCTAAATATCTGAGCTTATGAAATGCTTTGAAAAATACTTGATATCTGTAGACTGCCTCGGCATGTCTAAAAGACAGCACACATATTCTGAATAAGAGCACTTCGACTTCCTAAAAATATGGTTTGTCTCAAAGATAATATTTTGAATAGTCTCTTTTTATTCTTCACTTTCTCCCTTGCTATATTTAATCATTGTCATGGGTGTTTTCATTTTGTCTATTCACCATAAACTGTCAGTTGTATGCTTAAGCTTACATATCTCTAGATTTATATGGTCAACTTCTTTCTCAGCATAACCCCTTGGATGATTCAGAGGCATCTCAAACTTGTTGTTTGAAAAATAAGCGCCTGTTCTTCCACCTGACCCTCAGTTTAATTATAGAGGAAAAAAAATTACAAGTCTTATTTCTTTGGGTTAAATGACCTTATATTATCTCTGACATCTCTCTCATACCAGATATTCAGTGTGTTAAAAATATCTGTTGTCTCTGCCTTCAAAATATAGCTTAAATCTGACTACTTCTTAACCAGCTTGACTGCTAGCATTCTGCTTCAACCACCATTACTTCTCCTTTGAATTATTTTTAGTAGTCTTCCAAACTGATTTTGCTATTTTTTTTTAGGTTTTAAAACTTTCTATTTGTATATTTAAAAAAACTGTACATTCCAAAAAATTAAAATCATTTTAACAAAAATAATGGCACTGTGATTAAACTGCATTTTACAACCTGTAGGACACCGTGGACCAAGTTAGTTTTTACTCTAGATTTCACTGTGGGCCCACTAATCTTCTTTCTTCACTGACATGCAAGTTCTTTTCCTTCCCCGCCAGCTAGACAAGCAGATGGGAGAGGCAGGTGCGGCCTTCACTGTGAAGTAGTTCTGTGTTGTGAAAAGGGGCAGCATAGTCCTTTATACTGATCCAACCTTTTTGCATCTTAGAAAGTTAAACAGCTAAAAGAAGTGAAACAGCTAAACAACTAAAGAAGTTTTTTTCTCCTCCCTGATATACTTTACTGTTTTTTAGTTGACACTAGTTAACTTTTCTCTCCTCCTACAGAGTAAAAAACCATGCTTTCGTATCCAGGGCATTAGATGATCTTACCAAAATTTTAGCCTCCTGCAAACCCTCTGTATTAGTTTATGAGGGCTACTATAACAAATTGCCATGAACGTGGTAGATTTGAAATAACAAAAAAATATTTTCTTACAGTTCCGGAAGCCAGAGGCCCAAACCAAGGTGTCAGCAGGGTCAGGCTCCCTGAAAGGCTCTAGGGAGGACCCTTCTGTTTCTCTTCCAGTTTCTGGTGCCGCAGTGTCCCTCAGCTTATGGCAGAGTAATAGAAACCTCTGCCTTTATCTTCAGATGGTCTTTTCGTGTGTCTCTGTGGGTAGCTTTTTTGGTCTCTATTTAAGGTGTACACATTGGATTTAGGGTCCATTCTAATCCAGTATGATCTCATCTTCATCCTTTAATTACACTGCACACCCATTTCCAAGTTAAGTCACCTTTTGAGGTTCTGGACAGATAGGAATTTTGGGGGGAACACTATTCAATGTTTTGAACAACACTTTCTGGGGATGGGCCCTTAGTTCTTTTAATAAAGTCTATGTAATTGCCAATAAGGATTGAACTCCTAAAGAAGAGGCAGTCAAAACTTATCAGCTCCAAACTATTATACTGTCTCCTAAATTCCCATGCTATTGTATACTATCTATATTAGAGATATTCCCTTCTACTGACTCTGGGATTAAGATGGATTGACACTCTTAAGAAGCAAAGCACTCTGCCAAGGCACCAAATAAAATCCATATTTAATAATATACAGTTAATACTTAGTACTTCCATTCTTTTAATAAGGAGGTTCTGAGATCTTAAAAATCCTTCAGCTATAAGGTCTACAAATTATGAGATGATATTTCTAAACCTATGGATAATCTTGTATGAGAAAGGAGAATTCTCAAAGGCCAAAAATGAATCCGAATCATAAATCCAGAAAGGTCAAGCAAACTCCAAAACTGGAGCATGCCCTCAGGACAGAAACTCTTGTTTTCGTTACTGGAGAAAGAATACTAGAGGCAAAGGCAAGGACCCTTGAAAAGGGAGAAGAAACTCCAGCAAACCCTGTGGAAAAATGGATCCCCCAAATTCTATACCTCTTTTCTAAAGAATGAAGTTACAAGATTCTATGCCACAAAATATAACAGAGAGAAAAAAAAATCCCCTGAAAATACATAATCATAATCTAGCCCTCAAATATACATCAGACTTTCAGGTAAAAATTAATTTTGAAATATTTCATGGCCATTTAATTTATGAGAAACTACCAAAGTAACTAAGAGCACTGAAAGCACCAATTAATATTGATGTATGTGCAAAATGTATATGCAGCAAAATAAATACTTAAAAATAAAAACCAATCAATCTAAATGTTTATCAGTTATTTTGATGACTGGTTGGATAAATTATAATACAAAATTAAATATAAAAATGATATATGATACTCTGTTGCTCTAAGAGTATTGAATTTGTAATTCTCTTTTTTCAGTCAAAAAAATAAAAAGAAGAAGTAGAAGAAGCCATCTAGAAAAATTAAAAGAAACAGTCTCACGGTTCCCAAAGTTGACAGAACTGGGTATGCATTGGGACATTTCTATAAGACATCCGGCAAAATTTCTGGAAAATAGAAATTACTACTTGATATATCTAAGCTAAAAGAAACAACAGTCTCAAAATAAATGCCTGTGGCCATACATGATCTAAAAACAAAGTAGGATCAAATAAGACAAGGAAATAGGGATAATAGTAGGTGCTAAATTTTATAGATATCCTCTACTGCCTAGGACTCTTAATGTAACATGTGACATGAGCTCAATGTTAGAAAAGGATGAAGCCTAACTGTTGGAGAGATTCTGAAAATAATTAATGTTAATCTTGAAATAAGAAAGTATTTAATTATACATATATGTATGCATACATATCATATATATACTTACATATACACATATAAATGCATATGTAAGACAAAGTTTACTTTATAGAAATAATTTATGTAGTATAAGCATTGTATTTGTTTACAGAGAAATAATATGCATATAAGATATCTAATTCCCATGTTAAGTTGCAGGAGATTTCTAAACATACCTGACTATATAAATATATAACTAAAAGTATATCTGTAATATGTTGTTAGTATAAGAAAAAACTAGACTCAGAATAATGTCTATAGTTTGTTTATATACAGCAGGTATCTTTGTTTAGATTTTCTTCAAAGCAAATTCAAAGACAAAAAGTTGAACACAGGTAGATTTTTTGAGAGGTGATCTTTGGGAACATGAAGATGTAGGGAAAGTAAGAGAGAAAAGTCAGTAAATGGTGTGATATGTTAATGACTGGGCTTCAGTCCTGTGGGAGGCCCTCTGAAATTTTCTGAAGTGTGCCTCAGAAGACCCTACTGGATGACTGACAGAGAGGTCTTCATCCATGGATTCTTCCCCACTCTGTGAGACGACTCTGCCTCTCTGCCCAGGGATTCCCAGCATGACTTGGTTACACAAACTTTCATATTGCTAATGCAAGCCCTTCGGTCAGAAAAAAAAGGATGCAAGGGCATAAGAAGTGAAGGTGAGAAGTTGTCAGTGTGATGGACTAAGCACCACAGCAGTAACCACCAGTGAATGCTGGTCCCATGGATGATGGGGACTGCGGGCAACAGGATGAAAGATGGAATAAAAATACCCACATGTGTAATAGGGTTTGAAGCTGTTTTCTTGAACATGGAGACCTATGTGGAAGGATTCATTTAGTTCTTTATCCTGTAAGCTGGAGAAAAGGTTAGAGAGTTTGATTTCTTTTTTCTTTATTTCAGGGTTATTTAATTCATTGCTATAAGAATATGTTGTTTTGAGATTAAATGTAATAGCCATTCATTTTAGGAAAATATTTTTACTTCTTTAGTAGTCTACCTACTAAATAAATTTGATAGTATGTTTAGGCTTCTGGAATTCACTGAGTTAATTAGGCAGCATCATTACATAGGAGTAAGAAGAGCTTCAATAAAGCATTTTTGGCAGATCATTTCATTACAATGTGATGAATAATCAAAATCTTATTTGAATTTTTGAAAGATTTTTCTGCTTTCCTAACATATACACATGTATTCAGCTATTAAAATAATGTTGTTTAAAATATGTTAACCTTTGTGACTGTCATGAATAGAGAAAAGAAGCAACCCTGAGGGTAGGATTGAACAGTTATCATCTACCCTCAAAACCAGAAGCTGAGCTTTGCCACACACAAAACTGTATATGAGAGAGAATCAACAAAAATGCCTTGGATAAATGAGGCCTACATTGATTAATATATGTTTGACTAATAAATAAATGAAATCATTCAGTCCATCAGTTTTTCAGGTGGCAGAATCTGGAAATCTCGAAATAACTATATTTCATAATAAACTCTCATATGAATGAACTATTATTTTTAACAATAAAAATTTATACTATTAGCATAAGGTAAATTTGTTTAACACCATAATCTCAGTGGTCTAGCGCAAGATATTTCCTGGCTCACATCAACAATCCATGAAAATCAGGCATTCCTTTCTGTCACATTTCTCCACCTTATGACTTAAGGACTTGGATTTCTTTGTTCCATGGTGTTGCTTCACCATTTTGAAACCCTTTGTTTTCAGCCAAGTGGAAAGGGGAGAAGGACAACATGAAAGATAGCCCAGGTTTGTTTGTTTGTTTGTTTGTTTGTTTATTTAGGTTATGCCTGAAAGTGAATTTTATCACTTCGGCAAACATACCGTTAGCCAGTATTTTATTACATAGTCCCAATCAACTGTAAAAGAGACTTAACATTGTAACCAAAGCAAGAGGAGTCAGATTAGTGAGCATCTAGTTAATCTTCATCATAGCTACTACACTTCCCCTATCACCATCTCAACACCAAAAATATGGAGTGATTTACTGCGGATACCATTCTATCTATCTACATGTGATTTCAATGTGAATCAGAACATAGCATTATTCCTTAACATAACCATATGATATAACTCTGGATCATGTTGAGGTATTAACAAATTTGAAAAGGGATGTGGTGATACAGATGATACAGAGTGCATAAATATGAAGAAGACGGTTCTCAGAAAGGGGGAATCTGTATATATATATATATATATATATATATATATATATATATATATATATATATACACCCGCTGAAGGTTTACCCACTGAAGATTCACCCATTGAAGGACATATAGGATATTTACCAATTTTGGCAGTTACAACATTTATGTTTCAGGTGTGTGTGTGTGTGTGTGTGTGTGTGTGTATTTTTATTCTTTGCGATATTTCCACAGGAATGCAATTGCTTGGTTGTATGCTTAGTGTTTTGATAAACTGACAAACTTTTTCAGAATGTCAATACATACACACAGCAATGTCTGAATCACCCATTTTCTCTACATTTACTCCAGTATCTGGTGCTTTCACTATTTTTTACTTCAGTCATTCTATTGGTATGTAATGGCCTCTCACATGATTTTAATTTTCATTTTCCAGCTGACTAATGGTGTTCAGCATCTCTTTGTGTGCTCTTTGCCATTGACCCGTCCTTCTTGCAGAAATGTCTGTTCAGGGTTTTGCCTATTTTCTACTTACATTCTTTGGTTGTTTACTCTTTTTATATAGTCACTGTGTCTAATGTAGATTTGCAAATACTTTCTCCTAGTTCATAGCTTGTCTTTTCCTCCTATTAATTAGTACCTTCACAAAGGAAAAATTTTTTGTTAGTAATTAAAATTCTTGACAAAGTATAATTGATCGATTTTGGGTTCTGCTATTGGATGGCAAAGCTAAAGCTATTTACTTAGATTTAGGTATCAAAGATTTACTACAGTATCTTTTTCTGAAAGTTTTATAATTTTATGTCTAAAAGAAATCATGAACCATTTTGAATTAATTTTTCCCTGGGTATTGAGTCTTATCAAATTTTTAAAAAAATTAGTTGATATAATTGTATGGTTTTTCTTCTTGAATATGTTAAACGTGTGCACTGCATTGATTAATTTCTAAATATAAACCATCCTTTATTCCCAAAAGTAAACTTGGTCATTATACCTCATTATTTTATGTATTTCTAAGTTTTATTTGCTTATATTTTGTCAAAGACTTTTGCATTTATATTTATGAGGAATACTGGTTTTGCGCTGTTCTTCGTTTACACTTACTTTGGGTTTGGTGTCAGATAATACTATTTTTACAAATGAATTGGGAATGTTACCTCCCCTCCTGTTTTCTGGGGAAGCTTGTGTAAAACTCTTTATTAAAGAGTTATGTTAGAGGAATTCTCCAGTAAAAATATCTGGGCCTGAAAATTTTGGGGGGAGATTTTGAATTTCAAATTTAAATTGCAGAGGTTGCTACACAGTGTGGAGATGTCAATGTCTCTGCATCCTGAGGGTATTTATTATGGTCATCTTTTATTATTTTCTATTAATGGCTTCGTAGTGAAAAAACAGTTTTGTTAACATGACTTTGATTAAAAATGAACTTGGGTATTTTATATGTCAGTGTTTTTTTATTATTTTCTTACAGTTTTATATTAATTTCTTTTATCCATTTTATTAAAGTAATTGTAAATATGGCCTAATTCATTTATATATACCAAATTATAATAGTTTGTTTTAGCTATATAAAATATTCATTTTTTTCATGCTTTTTAATTTATATCAACTTTTTCTGGCATAAAGGAATGGATTTTTCTATTAATTTAGTTAAATTTATTGTTTTTATCCTACTTTAAAACTTTTATATTTAAAAAGAGTATGAATTACTAATAGGTAAATAATATGGGCATACCTCAAAAACATTACACTTACTTGAAGAAGGCAGCCACAAGAGTACAAAGCATCTATTTATACGATATTCTAGAAAAGGCAAAACTAATCCACAGTGACAGAAGCAGATCACTGAATACGTGGATCTGGGAGTGGGGGCAGAAGAGATTGAAGGAATATCATGAGGGCTAATTGTGGGGTGATAGAAATGTTTTGTATATTGGTTATAGTGCTGGTTACACGGATGTGCAGTTTTGACAAAACTTAACCATCTATTTGCATTTTGTTGCATGTTAATTATTTATCAATCAAGTTAATTTTAAAAGGTAAAAAAAATTCTTAAGAAGCTAAATGTAAAAGTTCTGCAAAAATAACATGCATTCTATTTTTTAAATGTGACTTCATTCTTAAATCCATGGAATTTTATTTGAATGGAAGTTTGGGTTTAAAACATCATTTCTGTTTTTCTGCAAATAGGTCAATTTCTGTTCAATGCTTATTGAATAATCAGTGAATCTATTATAAATATTATTTTTAGTATGTAGGCTTTTGTAAGTTATACTGATCTATACCAAATTGAACTCTAAATGTCTATAGATTCTCTGATGTTGAATGAAAAAATTAGTGTACAAAAGAGATTATTTCAGGGGGTGTTGTTGTGGGTATATCCTTTTTCAGATTTGCAAGCAACTTCAAGATACACAAAAGATTAACAGCTATTATATGTAGCTGGTATAATGATAATCAATAGGTACTATAATTTTTTTAAAGCATTTCTTGCTTTTTTTGACACTTGCTTATCTGTGGAACTTGTGGCACAGTAGCCACTGGGTCCATATATATATTTCATAGAGATATTAATGAAAATCCACATATTATTTAAAAATATATCTTTCAGCAAAATGTAGAATATATATTAAACTGAAACCAGTGTAATGAAAATATGTTTTTAGCAGAGACTATTCTGAATCCATATGAATATTAAAATTAATAGCTTATTTTTATTCTGCAGATTAATCAACAAAAAGTGTCCTTTGAAAGTACCAACAATGGTGAGGTTGACTTATCAGAGATTTCCCTGTATATAAATCATTCTACCACTGGGAATATCTTTTTATAAGCAGAACCTGGTGTTTTAGAAAACTCTAAATGATACAATTATCATTTTAGAATAAAATTGTGCTCCTTAATAAATGAGAATCAATTTTAGGAAGACAAATAGGTTAGGCCTTCCATTAAATATTTATAAATAGTTTTAATAAACAAGTACATGTCAATATATATTCAATTTTGCTTTTTTTTAAAAAAAGTTTTTTATTCACTTGATATTTTTTACTTGAAATCCCTTATATATTTTTCCCATATATAAGATATGTAGAAATATTTCTACAAAGAACTCTGTCAATTTTTAAGAATATTTCATACATCTTTTTGATGAAAAGTAAAGTGATACTTTCAAGTTCTAAGGTGTAAATGAGAAACGCTTGATGGCTTAATCTTTGTAATGTCTTATACTAGGGGAGCAGTTTTCTTCCTTCTGTACGCTTCTCCCTCCACTGTCCATTTTAACTCTCAATAAATATGGCGAAGAATAGATGGTCCATGAATCACTCAGCCTAAAATAGATTATGTGAGAACCTGCTTAATGGTTTTATTGTCCGGAGCTACAAATGAACCTTCTTGTAATGACCAGAAAAGTATTTAGGGACTAATTCGATACATAGATTCAGGTTCTTCAAGTCCAAGAGTTTCTTATACCAATCAGATAAAATAATAAATGTAGAATCTGAGATTTATTTTAATATTTGGAAGCATGTGTTTTCCTTCAAGAGAGTACTTTTAAGAATATTAACAACTTTCTATAAGATTATTTGGTATAATGTTTTCAGTACCACTCTTATTAAGGAAAGTACTACACTATAGTGAAAGTGTATTGAGCCTGAAGGTGGAGGACCTGGGCTTTAATCCTTCTTCTGCCACTTACTTGAGTGGATATTGTTGAAATCTCTGCTGAAGGCTCGATATTAACCTCTATGCATTGGCAGTGAGAGAGTTGGGCATTGAAACGTTCACATGATTTATGATCAAAAAGCATGTCTTTGGGGTCAAGGTGCAGCACTAGATTGGGATCTTAGTCCTCAAAAATTCAGTTTTTCATCTACAAAAGTGAAAATAAAACTTAGCTCCTCCCTTAGAATATTGTGTGTCTCGTAGTGAATGTTCAATAATGTATGCTGGAATGATTTAAAAAAATTTTTACTTTCATCTTTAAAGAACTTTGAGGAATTAATCAGTGTAACTTTATTGTTGTTTCCTTGGAGAAATTCCATTCCTAAAAAGGCAATTCTTTTTCATCCTAAGGGGAAAAACTTTAATGTTTTTTCCTTTGTATTTAAAATAGGATTTGGGATTATCCTTCTATCACCACCTTTCACACTAACAGATCCAGTATGAAAAATAGGGAATATTTGAATAAGATCTGATATATTTTATGTAAAGTTTATAATAAATCTTGGTTAATATGATCACTTGAAGATGGCAGATCTTCCAAGTGAGAAACTTATTTGTGATTTAATAATATTTTCAACATTTAATGGCATTAGAGAAATTCGCTAAGACCTAACTAAAATTTCTAAAAATATAGTACCACATATTTTATCTCTTGTAAGATATCAAAGCACTAACAACTGGCTATGAAATATTTCATTACACTTTAGAGTCTTTATAAAATTCTACTTTTGTTTGAGTATTTTTCCTTTTTATGTTTTTAAAAAAATGTTTTATTGCTTATACTATTACAGTCATCTCAACTTGCCCTCTTTGCCCCTGTCGCCCCAGCCCCCACCCCACTCCCTTAGCCAGTCCCGACTCCGTTCATTGTCCATGTTCATGGGCCATTCACATATGCTCTTTGACTACTCCCTTCATCTTTTTATGTGTTAATGAATTTGTTTTTATATAATTTTCCCTCTAAAAGATACTAAATAGTCCAATTTTTAGTATATAATATGTAGGAATTTCTGTTTGTTTTGCAGAATATACTATATACATGGACTTTTTGAGAAATGATCACCACATATTTATATTTTTATGGCTAAAACTTATTCTTGTATTTTATCTTTAACCATTCTTCCATCTTATCCTTAAGATTTTGTTTGCTCATATTTTGGTACTTCAGTTTGTGAGCTAATATCATCATTTTAACTCTTAAAAATGTATTGACTATCACAGTATTTGAAATACTACACATGTTCAATAAACATTTATTGAATAAATAAGTAAGTGATAACATAAGTAGATGGGTGAATAAATCTTCTTTAGAGCTGACAAAAAATATAGTTCCATTATCTGTCAACATAAAATTTAAACCACTGGATAAAATTGAAGACATTCTTTTTCTGGTTTTTAACCAGAGTGAAATATCTGAGAGTTCGGATTCTCTCCCCCTCTGCCTGTCCATACCACTAAGAAAGATAAATGGGAGCAGTACTTTCTCTTTTGCCTTTGTCCTACTTCTGACCACAAAAACTGTCATAGTGATCTATTAATATTCTGGATTCCTTTCCTCAGTCCAAGTGACAAGATTGCTATTTTTGAAATAAGTTCTATCTTTTTGTAACAGACACAATGAATGATTAAAGGTTTCAGCACTGCAAATTACTAAGCCTTTCTCTAAGAATATAGGTGATCTTAAAGTTGACTTATTGAGGTAAAGAAGTAGAAATTTCACCTCATCTGTCTACTCAAGATGCACAGAGTATAATATGAAGGGTTATAATGAAAGGTAGGGATTATTATTTTTCTATTTCAGTGGAAATTTCTTGTATGTGACAGAGAAGTGCATTATCTCAAGTCCAACTGTTAAGAAGGAAGAGGATGAATCCAGTGAAGGGATATAATTCCTTCAATCTTGTTTTACATTAAATTTCTAAAAATGTCTATTTTTCTTTTGTTTTGTTTTATGTTTCACAGGTGAGGTTAAATAAAAAAATCACTGTCTTACTAACATATTCATTCTTCTCTTAATTAAAAATTTGCTTTTTTTTCAAAAAAGAGTAGCATCTTAATCATATATGATATGATGATGATGGGGTAACTGTTAAGTATTTTACAACAGAAGGGAAATTTAAAACTTATTTTATTGAACATATTATTATTCATACTCAAACTCGACAACAATGCCAGTTGTGTCATGGGTACAAGTTATGCAATGGACATTAACCTGGTTTTGTTACACACAACTTAATAATCCTAATTTTTTCTGCATAGATTTATGCCCATTCATACCTTGTACAAAATACCATCCTGAAGAGATGAGCCAAACTGGAACATGAAAGATTTGTATAACCAATTTGCTTTTTTTATCTAAGATTTTGAATTCTAAATCACTAAAATGTGATAAAATATTTAAAATAATATAAAAATGTACAGTTATTTTAAGTAATTTTAACAATAAAATTATTTTTTTCCAAATAAAATGTTGCCCAGATACTTAATATGTAAAACAAATAATGTTTGGCTACTATGGTTGAAGTAGGAAGTGGGAGGGCTGAGTGCGATCTAGCTTCATCTGCTTGTCCCTATCTACCTCTCGGGTATTTAAATCAAAAGACTTTTGAAAAATATTAAAAATCATTAGAAAAAATATTTAACATACTATATGTAAGTCGTTGCTCCAAAATAGTATCTCTAAACTTGTTTATCAGATATGTTATAACTCCACGCAATAACTCAAATGAGAGATTCTTTTTACTCCATGTAGTAACTCAAAATGAGCATTCATTGTCAGAGCCCCTGCTAGATATTTTATAGTTCAATTATCAAAGAAAACTTATCAAATCAAACTTTAGTTCTACTCCGTTGAATTTGGACTGACCTATGATTTCCTTGACCAACAGAATGCAGGAGAAGTGATGCAATGAGACTTGGAAAACTAGGCCTGAAGAAATTTGGAGCTTCTATACTAACGCTCTCAGATTATTTCCCTGTAGCCACAGCAACGTGAAAAGTTTAGAATGAATGACCAGTAAGACAGAGACATAGAGACCCCAGCTGTCCCAGTTCATCCAGGTCCCTAGCTCACCCACCGGCTAAATGCAGCAGCAGGAGAGAGTCCTGGCAGGGTGGCAGCTTTTCTGTTTGCACATGACTGACCGAGAGGTTCCTAAGACTTGGCCTGGTCAGGTTGACAGACACCTTTTGATACTGGACCTGTGTGAATATTAGGATTAGTCAGTGTGACTAAGATGATCAGTGTATCTGCATTTTTGGGTCCAGATATATCAGTCAGTGTATTCAGGGTATTATTACCTCTAGGGATCAAGGTCTAGAATAGTCTATAAAACCAAACAGGTAATTATGACTGGACTTCTCTGTTTAACCAGACTGTCAACATATCAGTAGAGTACATTTGTGTGTAAGAAACAAAAACTTTGCCTCATGTTGGCTTAAACAATGAGAACAATTTGTTTATAGAAGTGTGTATTCAAAGTTATACATTTCAGGGCAAATATCAGGATCAGTGGATCCAGCCCTTGATAAATATTTTAGAAGTCCCTGCTCTTCTCTCTAAACTGCCATTGAGAATGTTAGTTTCTTTCTATGGCTGATCACCTCATGACCATAAAATGATTTGTCAAGAGCAATTGGGATTGAATTACTCACTTGTGGAAAGTGGGAATGAATTATTCATTGGTGTACCTTATTGGGGTTAACCTCGGAGTTTGGATGGGATCAGTTTCCCTTGAATCACATGGGCTACCTGAACAGAATGTGGAAACAGATACCTGAGAAGGAGGATAACAGATATTAGGCAGTCCAATAATATTCACAATAGTCTATTTGTTAGGGTTCTCAAAAGGTCTACAGTGGTCAGAATTTCAAGCTTGTGATTCTGTAGAATGGCCAGTCAATTCAGTTAATCATTACGTCTAGATTGCTTAGTCTATCTGGGACCAATTTCTTGCATATATTCTCTTTTTATTTTTTGTTGAAGTATAATTGACATATAGTATTGTATTAAATTCAGGTATACAATATAATGGTTCAATATTTGCATATATTGTGAAATGATTGCCCCAATAAGTCTAGTTAACTTTCATCATTATTCATAGTTAACTTTTTTTCTTGTGATAAGAACTTTTAAGATCTATTCTCTTAGCAACTTTCAAATATTCATACAGTATCATTAACTTTAGTTACCATGCTGTACATTACATTTCCATGACTTAATATTTTCAGACTGGAGGTTTGAACCTTTCTCATGTATTCTTGAGCATAGATGAAGTGTTATGAGTGGATTCTGAGAGGGATTTATAGGTGAGAGACATATGTTAGAATACTTTTAGAACATAGGCTTCATAACCTACTTTGCCCTTTGATTCAGAGAACTCAGTCCTGCTAGTTATCAACTCTGCTAACCTTACCAAATCCATTTCTGCATTCTGGGTTTCATGCAGTGGGAAGTTGCCCCAGCCATGGGTTATTGACTAAACCTGCTCCTCCTCTCCCAGCACCAGCGACTCTCATTCTATGCTTCAGGCAATCTGAGCGGCAGGGCTTCTCTGACAAGTTGCCTTCTCCTTGCTCCCAACCTCAACAATGACCTTGTTGCCAAAGAACCCCATCTTCCATGTTTCTTAAAGCCATTCTTCCCAACCGTTCTGGTTTGGGGTAGTGAAGGGCATTACATGGAATTACTGTAGGCCTTAGAATCGGGCGGACGTGAAATGAGTCTTTGGGCCTCCACATGCTGGCTTTCTGACCCTAGGAAAAACGCTTGACCTTTCTAAACCTTAGATTCCTCATCTGGAACAATTAAAATAATATTAGCACACATTCATCATTTTTTATTAATTTCTGAGTGATTTCACGCATATAAAGCCCTATAAGAAGAGTGTTTAACACAGATTAACAGTTGGATATGTGCTTTCAACCTCTCTCTCTCTCTGTCTCTCTCTCCCTCTCTCAAACACACACACACACACACGCACGCACACACACACAGACAGAGTGACATATACGTAGAGTGTTCAGCTATATCTTCCCAAAGTTTGGATTTATATTGTTTCCATGTCATCACTGGTTGCTGTATATTTATTGACTAGATTGATTGACTGAAAACCCAACTCAGCTGAATCTGGGGAAACATAATAAAAACAGCTGAGTCTCAGAGAAACATGGCTAAGCACTTTATATAGAGAGATAACACCACAATTGGCTCAGTCAAATGGAGTCGAAACCTCAGAGTAATTGTTTACCACTCCCTCTTCTTCACAATCAATTAATTCCTGAATTCTACAGATTTTTGTTCTGTAAAATCTTTCCATCTTCCCTGCTCTTTGATTTTCAGTTCTATTTTCCTAGTGCTTATCTACATTAACTCCTTCCAACCTATCTTAGTGCCTCGGCTCCAGGTTTTTTCAGATTCCAATTTATTCTTCATATTATCAATAATACCATTGCCTCTTTTTATTTGCCATAGCCCTTACGTAGTTGGGATGATAAACTGTTCGGACAACTAAGGTCAGTTTGGCTTGCTGAACCTTAGTGGTTATTGTTCCCACTTCGGCAAACTGGATATGTATGTCTCCACTTTGCTCTCAATTTGATTTTTCTGAAAGATTATTAATATATAGAGAAAAAAAAACCTGCCTTTATACACAGCTACCAGTCATGATGCTCTCACAACTTTAGAGGCTTACAATACAATAAAAGCTCACATCACATGAGAGATGTGAGAAGGGATATTATCTGTAAGTAAAAGTAACTAAACATTGGGAAGTTAATACAGTACTAATGCACACACTTTTTGGCTATGATCATCAATCTTTATTTTCTGAACTCTTGGTAATTAGACTCTGAACTCACACCTTTGAATGTAAGTCACTTCTTGGTTTATAGCATAAATAGATCAGACAAATACGTATTATTTTACAGAAATTGCACACCAAATAGGAAAAGGTTAAAGCAAAGATCAAAAAGGTGTATGGCTCATTGTCAAGGTGCTCTTGGTTGAAGACATAAGGAAATGCATGTTAGTGTGTTTAACTGTTGTTTACTTCGGGAATTTTGACTGCATAGTTTTGAATTTATTGTGATGAGTTTATAGTTGCTCCTACAGGTGGACATAAACCTTTTTCAGCTTAAGAAGGTTTAATCAAGTTATTTCCTTTTTAATAATTTCAATAGCTCTCCATTAGTTATAACATTGCACATAAACAATGAGAGCTGCCATTTATGTTCTTCAGCAATATGCTACATTTTTTACTTTTTCAATCAAATAAGGCAATTAATGGACATTCGGTCTTGTCCAAAACATCCAGGAGTATTAATGGTCAATGAAAAATGGTCCTTCATATTTTCTTCTGTTCAAAGCACCCACACTTAGAAAATGTCCCTGGATTCAACTAGCCTATAACACTTATTTCTACTTTGGGTTTACAGGATTAATACATAAAAAATACTATCATGTTTTATTGGTTCAATAATTTTCTTGTGGCTGTACTGACAATAATAACCCTTCTTGATTGGTAGCCTGGCTGGTAGTGGCACATGGGGTTCGGTAGGTGGGTCATGGTTCAACGCTTGCAGAAAAGCAAGATTTATATTAACTGTGGACTGGAAACTTCTCAACGGACCTTTTGCATGGACCAAATGTCTCTGTAGATATTTTGCACAGGAGCAAGTGTCCTGTAAGGAATAAAGCTATTAGGTTTTTTTCAAACATATCTCAAACTTTTCAATACCACTACTTTAGCTTATTATTCTGTTTCTTCATAAATTCCTTCTAACTAGCTTCCAGGACTGCCTTTTATGACCTATGGCCAAACTCAAATCTTATTTCTCACTAGCTTCCTTTTATGCCTCCAGGCTGTTTTTTTTATACACACAATGCAACTTTTGGGGGGAATTTTTTTTTTCTAGGAATAAAAAGTTCACAATTTAATTTTAATGTGAACATTTCAACAAAAAATTAAAAATCATAATCCCATTGATTAAAGATAGTCACTTTATTAATAAGTTGCATACTTATAATTATTTTTCAGTGCAAAATATTATATAAATATATACATATACACCTATTTCTCTTATATACAAATGCTAAGAACATAAACCTGGCTAAAAACTTGTGTGATTTTTCAGGGAAAACCACAGGCAATTGCAAATACCTTACTGGCAGGAAAATGGTCCTCTCCACCTCAGGCTTGTTGAACAGCGACTGCATTACAGTCAGTGAAGGAGGGCGGCAGTCAAGGACTCAGGCCTGCGTGTAGGCTGATTTCTTGTGTGGGTATCCAATCTGCATCCCTACCTCAGAGACCTCCATTCATAGGCCACGTTATTGAGGGCCTCTTCCTGAGGCTTTCTCTAGGTGCCTCTGCCTCAACCTTTGTAATGGAAGGAGTAGGGGGACATTGAAGTCACCTTTCTCCACTCTGAGTTTGTACTCAGTGCTTTTCCACTCCTGGCCCTTCCTCTTCTCCATCTCTCCCACTCCCAGGTGGAAAAGGACCTTCTGTTTGAGACTCCTCAGCAGGGAGGCACCCTCCCCCAAACCGTGCTGATTTATCTATCTGACCCTCTACTGCGTGCAGTGTCAATGGGAGAAAGGACTGGAGAGTTAGCACTTTCTCCTTTTTAGTCTCTTGCTTATACTACCACAGTAAGTGATTAAGATTTGACTGTTATTTTCATCTTGGTTTGTTGTCTTAATCAGCTACTCTGACACCTGGCAGCTCAGCTGCCTCCAGCTCAGCTAAGCTCCTGACAAAATAAAATCATGTTTTCTCTCCCTCTCTCTCACTCTCACTCTCACTCTCCCACTCTCACTCTCTCCCTCCCTACCTCTCTTTCCAACCCTCCCTTTTCTTTTCCCTCGGAGCTTTATCCTTAATTCCAAGGTAAAGTATTACCTAGCAAATAATATTGGTACAATTAATATTTGCTCAATAAATGGAGTGAATGACTACGATGAGAGGGAGTATATTGATTTTTGTGTATTGCATTTATACTTTTTTCTATTTTTAAGTATTTTCCACATCATTAAATGCACTTCAAACACACACACACACACACACACACACACACACACACATTTTTATTTTTTGCTATTTTGTTTCATCATATGCCTACATCCCAATGGTAGTTAACCATTGTCCTAATATTGAACAGTTAATTTTCCAAATATCATTCAATGGTGGCAAAACTGTTGATAAACATTCCTAAGAATAATTTATGTGTATCATTTGGTAATATGTAAGGATTAAGATAATTGGTTTTAGGTTAATATTGCTTGGGTTAAAGTCATGGCTCTGAGATTTATTAGCTGAGTGACATTAGATGAATTACTAAATTCTCCTTATATCTCTTTTTTAAACCAACTTCAATAAAGATAATAATACTAACTAGATTATAGTTTTTTTGAGGATTAAATGAGATTAAAATAAAAATTAAGTAACAGAATACCTAATATATAATATATTACAAATGTTATTTTTATACTTTAAAAATCAATTGAAACAAAGAAATATATACTATCTCAAAGGAAACAAACATTAAAATTATTAATGCATATTTTAAAATATGCTTCAGAATAGTGGAAATTTACTGTTAGGTCAGCTTGTTGTCCGAGGCCTGTGGTGAAGGCTTCCAATCTTCAACTCTATTCAGTTATCCTGGCACCTGATGCTTGCTTGTCTTTATGCAGCTGAGCAGGGCCATATGACCAGTCCTAGTTAATACCTTATGGCACAAGGTGCCTATTCTACCTCCAGATCATAGCAGTTAATTGCCTCTGATTGCCCCTTCTTCTTTCTACTCTTTCTCTGAGCGGGAAAGCATGGTCTCTCATTGCCCTGCACTGAACATGATCAAGCAGCAAACTATTACATGGCAATTCCAGAGCTTTTATTAATTCAAAGTAGCTTTGCCACCATGGTTACTATATTACCCCTTTCACTGGATGACTGTCAATCTTCATTATTATAGAGAGATATAAAAATAAGTACACAGGTGACAGATAAGGTCTAACCTTGACCAACTTATAATAAAAATGTCATTTAAAATGATATCCTTTGATATTGGAAAAAATGAAATATTTTAATATTTTCCACTTACATTTGTTATAATGACTGCAATAATATAAATGTAATTATAAAATACATATTTTGAAATTATAAATTTTCATTCATGAATTTGTTTTTTTTAGTTACTTAGATATGCATTGATTGTTAAAAATATCTCTCTATAATTAATAATTTGCATAGCATTCAGTGACATTTGCATATCACCGAAATTTTTTTCTCATCTGACTCAATTTTATTTATTGCAGGCATTTAATAATGTAAAAGTGGCTTTAATATACAGCCAAAAGAATCTTGTTTTTGTTTTCTTTTCTATTAGTCATTTTATTAGTCTAGTTGCATTTCCATAATAAAATATCACAAGCTGGCTGAGTTTAACAACAGAAATTTATTTTCTCACAGTTCTGGAGGTTCAGAGTCTGATATCAAGTTGTGTTTAGGTCTGTTTCTGGTGAGCCCTTTCTGCTGTGCTTGCAGACAGTGCTTATTTGGTATGTCTTCACATAGTCTTTTCCCTGTGTGTGTCGGGGGGGAGGGCAGCACGGAGGGAGATAGAGAGAGAGAGAGAGAGAGAGAAAGAGAGAGAGCATGCACACTTTGGTTTCTTCTATTAAGGCCCCGTTATTAAAACTTCATTTAATCTACTTACTTCTGTAAAGGTCCTCCCTCCAAACACAGTCACATTGAGAATTAGAAATTAGACATAACCTTGGGGACATACAATCTATCCCATAATATTCAGCCCTCTAGTTCCCCAAATCCATTTCCTACATTCCCTCTATTTCAACAGCCTCAAAAATTCTTAACCAAACTAGCACTAATTTCAAGTCCGAAGTCTTATCTAAATATCATTTAGTTCAGATATGGGTAAAACTCAAGCTATAATTTATCCTGAGGCAAAAATCCTCTCCAGATGTGATTCTGTAAAACTAGCCAAATTATGTGATTTCAAAATACAGTATAATGGTGGGACAGGCATAGGATAAACTTTTTTTTCACTCCAAAAAGAAGGAATTAGAATGAAGAAAGGGGTAATGGGTCCCAAGCATATTTCAAAGATAGGAAGGCAAATGCTATTAGATCTTAAGTCTTGAGAATAATCAAGGCTTGTTGACTCTATGATCTACCCTTTGGTCCCACTGGTGTGGCAACATCACTCCCAAGGCCTCAGTGGTAGGTCTGCCTTCTTGGCTCTGGGTAGAGGCCCTGCCCCCTCAGCTGGTGATGTCCCCCTGAGGCACAGGGTGGATGCAGCTTGGCCCACTGAAACCAAGCAGGTGGTCTCACCCTCTGAAAACCAAGGAGTATACGGTTTTATACTCCCAGGTCTGCATGTTCTGAGTCTATGGTGGGAGGATCAGCCTAATGATCTCTGAATAACCCCGAGGGTCATTCTTCCTTTTTTCTTGAAGGAAAGTGCATGTTTGAAGCTGGTGAGCTCTATTTTCCCGCTTTGTAGAATCCCAAAAGACCTAAAGCCTTTCTTTATTTCATCTTTTCTCCATTCCCTTTTGTCCAAATGGGCAGTATCTCTGCTGGTATAATCCCACCTCTGTTTCAGGCTTCTTTCGAGACTGCTGATTAGCATCTTTTTATGGAGAGATTGTGCAAAGCATACCCTTGGTGTTTTCTCCAGAACATGTGATATATATTTCACACACACATATATATTTCTTTTTTTACAATGTGGATTGGCTGAGAATCCAATCCACATTGGATTCTCTCTCTTCTTATATTTTACTATATGCAGCAACAAAAACCCAGGATGCATCTTTAAGATTTTTCTTAGAAATCTGCTTGGTTAAGTATTCTACTTTATCACAAACATTCTATTTACCTCAAAACACTGGAACACAATTTGGCCAAGTTATTTACCACTTTATAGCAAGGATTGGTTTTATTCCAGTTTCCAACAGTATATATTCCTCATTTCCATCTGAGGCCTCTCTAGAATTACCTTAATGTTTATATTTCTACCAGTGTCATATTTCATGGTGTTCATGATGACAGGAACTTTACCTCTTCTTTTTTTTCTAAGCTTCCACTAGAATAACCTTAAAGGTCCACATTTCTAGCAGCAGGTCATTCAAGGTAACCTGAGTCTGTTCTAGCATGCATGTTACAGCCTCTACCCATTAGCCAATCCCAAAGCAACCTACAAATGTTTAGATACAGTCATATCTTGGTGCTCATTGGCTTCAAAACACATCAAACCCTGTACTCATTGCATTTTGACAAGAAGAAAACATTTCAGCACTTGGTGCTTGCTTGCCTCTTGGTTTCCTTCTCTCACAATAAAACAGGTCAAGGTGTCAGTCTCCCAGTAGCCTATGAACATTTCAGTACTTGTCAATTTCAGCAGCCAAATCAATGACGAATACAGAGGTATCACTGTGTTTATTAGGGTAGCACCTTATTCTTGGTACCAAAATCTGTGTTAGTCTGGTTGGTCTGTCATCAAAGCACCCCAATCTGTTTGGCTTAAAAAACAGAAATTTCTTTCTCGTAGATCTGGGGGCCTGAAGTCCCAGATCAAGTTGCTTTCAGAGCTGGTTTCTATTGAAACCTCTTTCCTCATTTTGAAGACAGCACTTTCTTAATGTGTCCTTGTTACCAAACAGAAAGTGGGATTTGGCTGCCTGTTGCCACTCATAGGCAAATTCTGATGATGGAGGTTTGGTGAAAAAGTCAAGAAAGAGGTCTTTTATTCAAAAACTGCACAATCTGGAAGAATGGCAGGCTTCTGCCTCAGAGCTCATCCCCTCCAAAACACCAAGAGGAAAACTCAGACAATCCCATGCCAGTCTACAGCAAGATCCAGAATTCCTTCTCCCATTCAGAATACCATCCCTCTGGAACTGTAGGCAGCCCTGCTGCATGATCATCCAAACTGCTCAGCTTCTTTCCCCACCTCTGTAGGGCCTGAGGCTTCTTCCTGGAGTCCGAATATAGGGCTGGCACTGCCACCAGCTGCTGCTTCCTGCCGCCAACCTCTCAGCCATCCCTGCATGTGCTCTGTTCTGCCAACTGTGTGACCCTGCGATCAGCACCCTGCATCTGGCCACATGGCTTCCAGGACCTGCCTGTCCTGCAAAGCACCAGCCTGCACATCCAGACTGATGGGTCCCAGAAGAGGAAGAAATGCATTTCTCCCTCTTCTCCATTCAAATGTCACTGCCCAAACTTCTGGGAGCTCCGGGATGGTCCAGCCTGCCTAACCAATCCTGTCCTTTGCCCAGACTAGACTGACAATGACGGCACCTCCCCTGCCGCCAGATTGACCTTTACAGTACCCTTCTGTGCAGCCAAGGTGGATAGATCTTTTCCCTTAACCAAACATTTCACTAGCCTCTTACCAGGGTCCAAGTAAGGCCTTTCTCTGCTGCAACTCTGCCTGGGGGAAGAGAAATCTATTGTCCCACACCAAGGTAGCTTGTTTACCGCAGCAGCACTGCCCCGAGGGCAGTTCCCTCCCTCAGCTCCTCCTCTGCCCTGCAGTCTAGCCAGGCCTGTAAATTTGATCCTCACAGGGCCTTTTCTGTGCTTGTGGAGACCAAGAGAGAACTCTAGTGTCTCCTCTTCTTACAGGAATACCTGTCCTACCTGATGAGAGTTCCACCTTAAAGACCTTATTTAATCTTATACACATCATAGTATTTGTAAATAACAGAAGGTAAAATGTGAACATTAGGGAAAAAACAATACTAATAGTTGATACTAATACTAATAGTTTCTTTTTCCAGTTGATAATATGTAACATAGTTTAAGCCAGTTGTCCCAAACACTGTTGATTGTGATTAATAGCAGCAACACTTTATTGGTTTATATTTAGAATAAATGTATATTTATATTTTATAAGTTGCATAATATAGAAGTAAAATATATTAATTATAAAACAAGTAAAAATTGAAATGTAGAAAGATTAAGATATAATTAAATAGAAGTGCTAGTTTGTTTTCTTTGACTCTATTAAAGCATATTCAAGGTTTGAGACAGCTGCTCTAAAGGAGATTATCATTATGAAAACCAAATGTGAGAGGACAAAGAGTTGCTGCCAGTCCAGTTTCATTTCTAGCTGAGTTGTCTTGGGAGCCTGTCTCTCGATTTTTGTAAGGATAGAGTTGTTACTGATCAAGGCAGGGCAATAACTCTGGCCGCCTCACAGGCCAAGTGAGGGAAATGCTGGATACAGTTCTGGTATTTGCAACTCCATACCCAAGGTGGAAGCAATCAGTGGGGCAAATCAAACCGTCATATTACTTTCTTTTGGTCTCTGCATGCAATTCTGGTTCAGAGAGGCCTGCATGTACTATGTAAGCCAAGGTTTTTGTGGAAAATCTATAGAGGTTCTTCAAATTCATGCAAAGACAATTTCGTTTCTGCAAGTGAAAACACTGGTGATAGCTTCTCCATCTTTCTCTTTCCTGATTCTTTCAATAATTGTGTAAGGCATCTCAGCATGCAAGAATTAAGTCAGTGGTTCTGAAACACTTTCCCTGAAGCTGTAGTAAACTACATATTTATTCACATGTCTGCCTGCAGCTGTCTCCAGAGACAGGTGCCTCCAAATGTCTCAGGAGCATTCTCATCATCAGATTCTAACCCAGAACCATATTGCCAGGAACATTCTGGACATATCAGAAGATTGCTTAAAATAGTGTGCGCACGATGCTCAGTGAAAACAAACAAAACAGCTCAGGCACCCTGTCAAAGACAGTGGGCATATTGCATTGTTCTTTGATTTGTTCACCAATGGTATTTAACAGAGTGTTTTCTGATTTCCCTTGCGAGGTTGTCTCTGTGGATGGTTGTTGAACAAGAAAACTGTGTGGGCCAAGAAAGTTCATCAAGCAAGTTGCTCGTGTTTACAATATCTCTTCTGATTATCTGTGTCGGTTAGTCCCCGTAGCCAGGCTACATCCTTTTGCTTTGATTCACAGTGAAGGCAGGAGTCTACATATATAAGATGTGATTTTAAAAACATGTGAATTTATTCTTCTAAAAATAAGTTTTGAAAATAGATATCTCATTACTAAATAAGGATAAATAGATAAATTGTTTACATTTCTTCAGTATAAAATTTTATGGTTCCAGTTTTCAGAAAATAATGAATTTAGGGTAGATTGCATGATTACATCTTGAAATACAAAATTAACTTTAATATTCATCTCAATAGGAGGGCTTCTAACTTTCTCAGTTCCAATTCATGGCTGCCTATAATTTCAACTTGACTTTCCATTATCAAAAAAATACTGCTGTGAATCCTTATTACCAAAAGCAATTGAACACCACAAAATAGCCAAAATGTAAATAGGTAACATTACAGACGGGAAAATAAACCACTCAAATATTTCAATACACATACATGCTCTAAGAGAAATATTCAAATTAATCTTCTCCCCATGAGCTTAATAAAATATACTATTGAAAAAATAAAGTAATTGGAAAAGAATATGCCCCCTGTTTATGGTCAGCACTGTCATTATGCAAAACGTAAAGAGCCTTCCAGGATATATTAAGGGGAATGTAAATGCAACACACTGTTTCTAGTGTGACGTAATTAATCTGTGCAACAGGTAGGACATATATAAAATTTATGGCTTTCCTTTTGTAAGAACCCATTTGTATGCACTCCTATTAAGTTTGGCAGAGAAAAATTTCTGTAGTAAAACATCCTCAAATTATCTATGAAGTTTGTGCAGACAATTTAAAAGGATTGTTTATAAACCAGCTCTACTATATAAATAAGTTCTACTGCTTGAATTTCCTGGATTGGCTCCATGCAGACATAACTATAAAATTCCAATGAGATCTTACTTCCTTCTAATAAAGTATCTCCAATCCCACATCAATTGCTTAAAACTAAATTCAGATAAGCTTGGTATCTTAAAATGAAGCATACAATGATATTAAAACAACATTTTACAAAAAGTACATTGTTTTTTTTCTCTTTTTTACCACTATGCTAGCTCAGCTGTAATATACTCATGAGAAACAGAGGATATATACTCCTGTAAATATCATTAAAACCTTGTAAAGATCACATAAATTTGTTGAATTAAATGATAACCCCAAAAGTTAATGCAGCCTGGCAATCATACTGTATTTCCCTGGTCAATCATTCGCTAACTCCATTAAAGCATAACTTTGGTACCTTCTCCTCTCTCCTCAAATATCCAATATTTCCACTCCAACACTCACTCCAAGAGCATACTTACTAAGGAAGTGAAGCAACCGGGAGAAAACTTCCACAAATTTCTAACACCTTATCTAACACCCACCACCAGCCTCTCTAAACACAATTTTGGCCCTCTCTTTTCTTTCTTTAATTAAACTACATTGATTTTCATTTTTGTTAATTCTTTTTAAGGCTATCACTACAGCAATTTTAATGATCTAGAAGAGAAGGTGAATTGGATGATGCGGATACACAGCTTCGAATTTACCTTCTCTTCTAGATCTTTCTTATGAACCTGGAAACATTGTATTATTCTTATGCTTTCACAGTCATTGACCTCACTTCTACTTTGGATACTGGCCCATTTCTCTTCTGCTCTTCCAGCACCATTTCTCAATTGCTAGAGTGGAATATACTTTTGTCTCCTATTACTCAGTACTACTTTCTCTTAAATATACTCCCATTAGGCTTTTTCCTCCACTACTCTGAAGATGGTTCTGAAGATATGACCTACAAAGTCCAATGTTCAAATCTCAAGTGTTCATGTTACTTTACCTTTCTCGACTGATTAACTTTACCCAGAAAAAATATTCTTTCTACCTGAAAATATTTTCTTCACTAGGGATCCAGGAGGCCCTATTCTTCTAGTTTTTCTCTTGTTTGACTTTCTACTCCTAAATCAATTTATTAGTTAATCAAACAATTTTTTCCTCTTTTTTTGTGGAGTCCTTTTAATGATAATTTAATATTTGCTTAATATAGCACTGCTGATACCATAATTGCCATTGACCAAATTGTGACCGACTCAGTCTGATGAACACATTTTATAAAGAGAAAGATATAAAAAAAAACCCTGTATTAGTTATCGCATAGCAGTCTAAAACAACAGTTTTTGATTTCCAGCCATTTAGATTGGGTAAATAAAACAGTCAAGTTTTCCTCCCATATCTGAAAATATCCATCAGTAGAAATATTGTGATACATATAAACTAGTCTGCTTAGGTTCTCAATGTAATCTGTAATGGATAATGGAAAAATGAGAATCTGCAAATTTTTTTTCATACTGTGTGATTTTAACCATTAGTAACCTATCAAACTCTTTAAGATTATTTCTCAAAATAAAAAGCATGTGCACAATAGGTATTCCAAACTGTTATTTCTTTCTTGGGCCAAAAACAAATTTGTGTGAGGGAGAAAATTAAGGAGTTAGAATTCCTATTGGTATAATTGGCATGGTGCAAGCTTTTATCCATATTCTCTTCTTATTTATCACAATTCAATTAGATAGTTAATGTCATTCAGAACTAAGACAGAGTTAATATTTATTTATTCTTCTGTCTCAGATCCACCTCTCCTGCTGCCTGAAACCCAGTGTGGTTGAGTTCTGATATTAAAAAAAAAAAAAGACAAAGGCAAATGCAGTCAGCTTTCACTGTATAGAAATACAGTTTAGAGATATTTTTATTTTAGAAAAAACACAAAATTACTGGGTTAGGGAGAATATCTAGGCACTTTGACCCATCTGATTCTCAGATCTAGTGTGTGTTTTTTTTCAATATCATTGATAGTTTACAGCCAAATGTTAATATCTTTGACATTTGTTACATATTGGCAATTTCTTAATTTTTTATATTTAATACTATTCATATTTCAACTCTCATTGTCCAATCTACTCACTTTTTAAGATTGTTAAACAAGTGACATGATTTATTAAAATCTTGTGAATGGATTTAATCTTAAAAAACTAGTATTATTGATTTTTTAAAAGATTTTATTTATTTATTTTTAGAGAGGAGGGGAAGGAAAGGAGAAAGGGAGAGAAACATCAGTGTGTAGTTGCCTCTATCACACCCCCTGTGAGGGACCTGGCCCGCAACCCAGGCATGTACCCTGACTGGGAGTCAAACCGGTGACCCTTTGGTTCGCAGGCCGGCACTCAGTCCACTGAGCCACACCAGCCAGGGCAGTAGTATTGATTTTTGATCCAATGGCTTTTCAACTTTACTACAATTTGCCATATAAAAAGGTCTATTGGAATTCAAACACTTAGTTTATGCCATTCTTTAAGGGAATGTTCAAGAATTTGAAAAGAAGCTAAACTTTCACATTTTCTATAAATATGTATTATTGGGGAGAGGTATAAAAACAGAAAATTTTTCTTCAGGATAGATAGGATTATATGAGAGTCAAAATAGAAAACTAGATTGCATTTCATTATTTTTAGTGACATTTGAAAATATTTTTCCAAAAACATGATTTTCCCTTCTGAATATAAGTACGAAAAGAGGATGTTTTTGTTTATTATGGGTAGTACCATCTTAGTAAACTTAGAGATGTAAGTAATGACTAAATTACCACCTTGTTTCTAAGCCATCAAAATTGTGTATGAGTAGTGTGTTTCATTTTTTTAAGGCCATTAGTATGAGATGAGCTTCAACCTTCAACCACAAACATAATAAAAAGTCCATTGTAAAGGAGACAGCCTGAAAATTTGTTCTGTTCTCAAAATTTAATATAAATATTAGTTTCAAATAATGGCAGAACTAAGGAATTCCATTCTGCTATTAACATTTTATTTTTAAATATGGTGAGGTGTTGAAATAAACAAAAATAACTTTATTTTCTTTGTTTCTAATTTATAGCTTTTCTACAGTAAAACAGGAAAAACTTAACTTACCACATTCTAATAAGGTTTAATTACTTTGTTCTATAAGTAATCTATTAATATAATGAGACATCTATTAATATAATGAGACATAGTTCAGGTTGAGTAGCCTTTTATTTTATTCCTATCACTAGTATTAATTCTTGTACAAATAAATTGAGAGGTAAGGTCAAAACATTTTTTAATATACAAGGTCTGTCCAGAAGGTATCCAGCCGTGTAATATGATAAATATAGCGACATTTATTGAAGAAGCTACAAACAACATTGTACATAGGACAATGTGCCTCAATCCCTTTCAAAGTAGGCACTTTGGGACCTCACACAGTTCTGCCCTGTTGTATTTTCCTGAATCTCATTGACAGTCTGAAATCTCTTCTCCTTCCTTTCCAAGGTGATTTTAGTTTTGGGAAATACAGAAGTCACAGAACTCCAAATCTGGGCTGTAGTGGGGCTGAGTCACCGGAGTGACTTGATACTTGGCCAAAAAATTCTGCAGGAGGCGTGATGCACGAGTATATTGTCATGGTTAAACTGCCACACCCCAGTTACCCACAACTGCAGCCTTGTGAATCATCCCAAGAGTTTCCATAGAGGAATGTTCAAGATTAATGTAAAATTTGTTGCAGATTTGTTGCTCTACTTGCGCAGGCATTTTGAATGCACGCCACACAGTACAAATGCTCACTTAACCATGTCTTCTGCCCCCACTGACTAGCATAGTGAAGTCATCATTGTTCACACATGCACATTCCAATCCACTCTCTGGCTGCCATGTTACATCAAGTCATGCAAACCATTCCATTATGTTAACAATGGCTGGACTTTTTTTCCAGACAGACCTTTGTTTGTATATATATTTTAATGTACTCTGACATTGTCTGCCTTTTAGATGACATATTTAGACATTTCACAGGAAAACTGATTATTGATATAGTTAAATTAATAACTACCATATTAGTAGCCCTTATTATTAACCTTTTTTTATTAATGCCACCTCATTTTCTGCCTTCTTTAGTTTTAATTGAGCATATTTGTATATCATTTCATCTCCTAGCATATGGGTTATACTTTCAAATACATTTAATTTTCCAATATGCATTAATAATTAATTTAAATCTAACTATGTTTCTTCATATGTAATATAGTTACCTCATAACAATTCTCCAATCTCCCTCCATTCACTTAAGATATTGCTGTCATTCATTTCATTTAGTAACTGCTATAATCATCCAACACATTTTTTTACCATTTTTAGCCTAAACAGTTATCTTTCAGATGAAGAATAAGAAAAATAAATTATTTTTTTTACTTTTATGTATTCTTTCTTTGATGCGCTTTCTTTTCTGTGTAGGTCTGTATGTCTAACAATATAATTTTTATTCTCACTAAAAATTTTGTTTTTATATTTCTTTCAGGATGTGAGAAAGTCTTTATTTCTCCTTTATTAGTGAAGTCTAATTTCTCAGTTTGGCTCCAGGACCTTCTGCTTCAGGTAAGCAGATCTTGTCTTTGACACTAGATCAATCTGCCTTCACATTTTAGTAGCAGCAATCACAATGTTCTGATGAGACCAAGAAAAATAATTGATCTTTAGTTTAAGTTTTGTTTTTTTTTCTGTCATAATGATGGAAGTAACTACATCTAAACACTTTTCACATTGGATCTGAAACTAGAAGTCACCATATGCTTTTTCATATCTCCTTTATACTTAATATTTTTTATTAGTGGACTGTGTCTATTAGAGATGTGTCTTCCATTTAAAGAAAATATGTTGTAATATTCTAATAACAATATTTTGATATTGATGTTGACATTGATATTTTCTTTTATGAAAAAATGAAACACCTTAATTTTTGGTAGCTTCCCATAATATTACTGTTATCATTTTTATGTTTATTTCCTACTTGCTTATGGAGGTTTTTCTGTATATATATTTATTCATACTCTGATGTGTCTTAGCACATGCCTACTTTAGTCAAATTACAGGTGATTCAAATAATAAATTTCAAGATGGTACCATTTTGAAGAATCTACAGAGCACTAGATTGGAAGCATAAAACAGAGCGAAGAGAATCATGTTATGTTCCACTGGGAGATATCATGTACCTTTCAGCAGCACATTAGAAATACATGTTTTAGAAATAGAAACAAACTACACTGTACTTTCCTCCCATAAGACATATTTCTCAGCCATGAGCAGAATTTTCTTTTTTGCAGAGATTTCTTTTGTAAGTGGAAAACTCATGAGTTTAATCTGTCTGGTATTATTCTTTGTAATTGTAGAAATTGACACAGAATTTTAAATTACATTGAAAGAGTAAGCCACTCACTTTCAAGAAAGGTTTTACTTGGTCAAGAGAGGTTGTATTTCTCTAGAATATTTGCCAATATGTTTCATTAGAATTTAAAAATAAACCAAAACCATTGCTGAAATTATTTTTTAAAAAACAAAGTGAAAATACCAAACATAAAACTTACTGCTAGTCCAGGTTGGAAATTTTGTTAAAAACAATGCAAAACTCCTCCATTCTGAACAATAACAAAGAAGTATTAATATTTACTTCTCATTTTTGAAATATTCATTTGTCTCCCAGTTAACAAAGGCATCCTTCTCTTTAATCAGGCAAGACAATACATTTCAAAAAGTATCTGAAAAAATTTTCAGTGAATGACTGTGAGAATTTGGATGCTAAAGGTTTTACTATTTTTATTTTTGCTTCATTTCAGACACCTGACAAATTAAAAAAATCATTATTATATATAATTATATCTAATTAAATTATACTTATTTTGTTAATTGTCTCTATTCTCCTCCTTTTTGCTTATGTACTTAAACTGCATTAAAGTGCTAAAAAATTATCAGAAAATTACAGTAACTCTGCACGTGCTACATTTTGAGATAGTTACCACTCACGTAGACACAAATAGAAAGAGAAGACTGTTCTTGAGTCATGAATACTGGAATCGAGCCATAGCCTTTTCCTTACTATCATAAAGAAATGTAAATTTATAGAGCTGCCATGACAACAGCTTAGCTTTCCAGAGCTCAAGAACAGACAAGCTGCACATCAAGAGAGAACTTGCAGTCCTAAACCTCATGGAAGTCATCATAAAGCTCATACCTGGAATATATATTTATCTCCAAAGAAGTCAATTGGAAAGTACACAAGAAACTCAAATGAACCTTTCAACATAGCATCAATACTGGACCTGGTAACTGGGAGTGAAGCATGGATAAAGTTTTGAAGAGTTTATACAATTTAGTGTTGACATAAGAGTTTCTTGAGGTGAAACATCCCATAAAATATCAAGTGAGCCTTGACACTTGGGACTACAAAAAATACCTTATATCTGGGTATTTATATTTATACTTAGATCTAAGAAAAAAATTTTCAAAAGAATGGAATTTTCATTTATTTTTTAAGTCTTATCTCAGAAGAACATTGGGTTCTCACTATTGTTTTTAATGTATTTTAAAAATGTATCAATTATAGGTGGAATTCATTCTATCACAAGATTGAAAAGAAACATATTGACAACACATATTTGAATTTGCTTTTAGAAAGATTTACTGTTGGCTTTATTTTATAAAACACAATGCTACTTTTCTATCTATAAAATTACTAAGAGGGTCAGCAGATAAGAAATGACCTTGAAACCAGATATTTTGAAAGATTTTTTGCAAATTTTTATTAGAGGTATTATACAATTATAAAAAACTGTGAGAATTTATTAAATAAAAAAACATATTTTAAAAAAGCAAGAGCATTAAGAAAATATTCTTACAGTAAAAACAATAAAACCTATATTCAGTCTTTAAGGGCATAGGTTTGTCACCACCATTCCTAGTCTACTTCCTTTCATATACCAAACATTCCATAAAGGACTAATAAAAAGTTAAATAATAAACTCTAAGCTTGATATGTATATAATCACAACTCAATAATTTTTATGGAAAGTCATCAATCATAAAGTTTGTAAAGAATTGCAAAATAGCCAAACAGTTATTGTATGAATTGACACAAGAAATTATAGCATATTGAACCATTTTCTTCCAATAATAAAGGTAATAAAAAGTAGTTGAGTGCTAATGAATTTATGACTGATAAGATTTGCTGATGGATGAGGAGTTTGAAGTGTGTGTTATCTATAAACCAGACAAATATAACTTTCAGAAAGTTGTGGCAACTGAAACCATGGTGATTCTTGATGAAATGAGCAATGCAATAAAAATATGTATTTGGGAAGAAAATCCTCAGTGTAAAATTTTGGGCATGATACTTTTGAATGTTCTTTTAGATACACAAGTGTTTATGAGATGGTTGAATATAGAAGTACAGAAGTCTGATGTCAAAGAAAGAATATAGCTGAAAAAATTAACCTGTGTACTTCTGACAATGAGATGTGTTAGAAGAAAAGGACCAGGTGGGGAAATGGAGGGAGACTCTTAAAGAGGGAAGAATCACAATGCTATGCTACTAGTAAAAAGAGATCTATTGCAAAGAGGACTGGGAGCTGACTACTGAACCTAACATTAGGTAGGTTTTATGACTTTAAGAAGGGTGGTTTTATTAGAATTGTAGAGTAAAACTTATTTATATACATTTTCTACTCATTAAATTTTGAATCCCTTGATGGCAATGTTAGCCTTTTTCTCATGGTTTATCCAAGGCAAATTGCATGGTGATTTCCAAATACACAATATTTTGGAGTAATTTATTGAGTGATGTCAAGAAGGAAGAGCAGATCTCACTTTTCAAACTATTTGATTTGTTATTTATTTTAGTTGGTCTAAAAATATAGCAGAATTAGAGGACACCAAAATTATTCACTCCTTTTATTTGTATTTTTTAAATTTATATTTATTAATTTTTAGACGGGTTGGGGGGGAGAGAGAGAGAGAGAGAGAGAGTGAGAGAGAGAGATTGAGATTTGTTGTTCCACTTATTTATGTTTTCATGGGTTAATTCTTCGATATGCCCTGACTGGTCCCTTTATTTCTAAATATTCTCATTAAAATGATTATGTTTTTTGACAAGGACAAACATAAAAATGCATTTAACACTAACGGGCAGAACTGTGGTAACATTTTGGGTTAATTTCAAATATTTATTTTCCTTCCAGGCAAGTTCTTTGATTTGGATGAAACCACTTTTGGTTGACTTATACTGGCCCATAATTTTGAGTTGTGTTTTGAGTTGTGTTTTATTTCTAGGACAGTATATGTCACTGAAAATTCAAGACCTTTTATTTCCCCTCTGTTACAGCAACCAGCACTTTCTAGGTAGCAGCTACTCTAGCAGCCCAGGTCCCAAAGTGAGGCGAGCAGTGATATAGAAAAGACATCCTAGATAACTTTTAATACAGTGAACAAAAACAACAGAACAATAAAAAGCAAAAATGTTTGAAGCCACAAAGCTTAAGGGAGTATTTTTCACCTCAGGATATTCTAACCTATTCTAATTGCTACAAACACAAATTTACTCAAAGGGTTTATTTATCACCTGCATGGTGATAATGTGAATTAATAGCATATATCATTTCTCTTAGTATGTTTGCCTTTCCTTATTTTCATGTAGTTAGAAGGTTATATCCTTTAGTGCTGTATGGAAAGTATTTGGTAGGGAGGAAATGAGAAGTAGGTTTAAGTCATCCTACTTCTCATAATCCAAATGCTTAATCTCTTAGAAAGCATAGAATTGGTTGAAAAGGTAAAAAAAGTAAAGGAAGAAATTTGGAGTATATTATAAAAGTACATTATAAAAGTAGTAACTTGAAGTGTCTATATGAGTATAGCTTTTCCTCAAGAAAAATATTCCTCTAGAAGACTGAAACAAAGG
>PVJD01012309.1:0-40509 GCA_004026545.1 Mormoops blainvillei
GCACAGGTACAAAGGGAAAAATGGTAATGAACAAGTGCTTAACAATAATTACCATAAATATAAATAGATTAAATGTTCCAATTAAAAGGCATAAGGTAGCTGAGTGGATAATAAAACATAATCTACATAAATGCTGTCTACAAGAGAACCACCTCATAAAAAATATCAACACAGACTGAAAGTGAAGGGATAGAAAAAATATTCCAAGCAAATAGACAGGAAAAAAAGCTGGGGTAGGAATACTTATAACAAATAGACTTCAAAACAAAGACCATAACAAGAGGTAAAGAAGGTTGCTTCATAATACTTAAGGATGATATCCAATGAGAGAATATAACCCTTGCATTTATGCACCCAACATAGGAGCACCTAAATACATAAAAAAAAAACAGAAAACTTGAAGGATTTTAAGGAGATTGACAGCAATACAGTTATCCTAGGAAATTTTAACACCCCACTGTATACAATGGATAGATCTTCCAAATAAAGAATCAAGAAGGATATTGTGACCTTCAACAACACTCTGGATCAAATGTACATAATTTATATTTACCGAACATTTTGCCCCAAAGAAGCAAAATATAAGTTCTTTTCAAATACACATGGATCATTTTCAAAGATAGACCATGTGGTAGGACACAACACAAGCCTTTAAAAAAATCAATAAAATTGAAATTATATCAAACATCTTATCCAATAACATGGTTTGAAACTTGAAACCTACTTCGAGTAAAAAAGTCAAAAATGTCAAAATATATGGATACAGATTAACATGTTATTTGACAATGAATGGGCTTAAATGAGATCAAGAGATAAATAAAAAACGTACTTGAAAACAAATGAAAATGAAGACCTCACAACCCAAAACCTATGGGAACACTGAAGGTAGTCTTGAGATGTAAGTTCATAGCAATACAGGACTACCTAGAAAAGATAATAAGAAATCTCAAATAAACAACCTAACCCTGCATAGAAAATGAAAATAGGAACAAAAACAAAGCCTAGAGTGAGTAAAAGAGAGGAAATAATCATAATCAGAGCAGAATTAAATGGCATAGAGGCTAATAAGACAATACAAAGAATCAATGAATCCAGAAGCTGGTTCTTTAAAAGATAAACAAAATTTACAAAACTTTAACCAGTGTAATCAAGAAAAAAGGGAGAAGACCCAAATAATTAAAATCAGAAATGAAAGAAGTAACAACTGATACCAAGAAATACAAAGGATTGTAAGAAATTATTATGAACAACTATATGCCAAACAACTGGAAAACCAGAGTGAAATGGACAGATATCTAGAGACACATAATCTCCCAAAAACTGAATCAAGAAGAAGCAGAGAGTCCGAACATACAAATAACAAGTAGCAAAATTAAAGCAGTAATCAAGAAAACTTCTGACCCACAAAAACCCTGGATCAGATGGCTTCACAGACAAATTTTACTCATCACTCAAAGAAGAACACCTATCCTCATCAAACTATTCCAAAAAATTCAAGAAGAGGGAAGACTCTCAAACTCTTTTTATGAGGCCAGTATTATCCTAATTACAAAACCAGGTAAAGATACAACAAATAATGAGAATTATTGGCCAATATATCTGATGAACATAGATGCTAAAATTCTCACCAAAATATTGGCAACCTGGATCCAGAAATACATTAAACAGGTCATACAACATGATCAAGTGGGATTTATCCCAGGGATACAAGGGTGGCATAACATTGACAAATCAATAAACATACTACATCACATAAATGAAATGATAGACAAATATCACATGATTATATCTATAGATGTTGAAAAAGCATTTGCTAAAATATAGCACCCACTTATATTAAAAACACTCAGCAAAGTGGGAATAGAGAGTGCATTCCTCAACATAATAAAGGGCATATATGAGAAATCTACTTCCAATATCATGTTCAATGGGCAAAAAAAAAAGCATTTTCCTAAAGATCAGAAATAAGACAAGGGTGCCCAACTTCAGAACTCTTATTCAGTATAGCCCTGGAATTTCTAGCCAGTAAGATTAGACAAGAAAAAGAAATAAAAGGCATCAAATTGGAAAGAAGGATATAAAGCTCATTATTCACAAATGAAATAATAGTACACATAGAAAACCCTAGTCTCTACCAAAAAACTACTCAACCTAATAAGTGGTTCAACTAAGTAGTGGGATAAAAAGTCAATATGCAGAAATTAATGGCAATCTTGTGCACCAACAATGACATAGGAAAAAATTCTATTTACTATAGCAACAACAAAAAAGTACCTAGGAATAAATTTAACAAAGGATGTAAAAAACCTGTACTTGGAAAACTATAAAACACTGAAAAAAGTAGTTGAGAGAGATACAAATAAATAGAAGCATATACCATGTTCATGGTTTGGAAGAATTAATATCATTCAAATGCCCATACTTCCCAAAGCAATCTATAGATTCAATGCAATTCCTATCAAAATTCCAATGGCATATTTCACAAATCTAGAACAAATATTGCAAAAATTCATATGGTACTAAAATAGGCCCTGAATAGTCTCAGCAATCCTGAGAAAGAAGGACAAAGTTGGAGGGATCACAATACCTGATATTAAACTCTACTATAAGGCCACTGTAATCAAGGCAGTCTGGTGCTGGCATAAGAAAGAAATACAGATCAATGGAACAGAGTACTCAGAAATAAACCCATGTCTTTGTGGTCAATTAATATTCAACAAAGAGAGCATAAAGATACAATGGAGTAAAAACAGTCTCTTCAATAAATGATGTTGGGAGAATTTGCCCAGTACATGCAAAAAATTGGACCACCAACTTACGCCATATACATATTTATACAGAATAAACTCAACATGAATAAAAGACTTAAATATAACTCATGATATGTTAAAAGTCTAGGCAGAAAACATAGGCAGTAAAATTTCAGACATCCCATGTAGCAGTATTTTTGTTGATAAATCTTGGCAAGGGAAATAAAAGCAAAGTCATAAACAAATGGGACTATATCAAATTAAAAATTTTCTGCATGGCTGAAGAAGCCATCATCACAATGAAAAGGGACTTTTCTCTGTGGCAGAACACATTTACCAATGATACCTTGGAAAAGGGCTTAATCTTCAAGATATATAAAGAAGTCATATGATTCAATAGCAGGAAGACAGACAGCCCAATTAAAGAATGGGCAAAGGACCTGAATAAACACTTCTCCAAGGAGGTCATACAGATGGCCCATGGGTATATGAAAAAAATGCTCAACACCACTATCCATTAGAGAGATGTAAATTAAAACCACAATGGGATATCACCTCATACCTATCAGAATGGCTATCATTAATAAATCAGCAAAAACCAAGTGTTGGCAAAGATGTGGAGAATATGGAATGTTAGTGCACTGTTGGTGGGAATGTAGACTAATGCAGGCAGTAGGAAGCAGTCTGAAATTTCCTCAAATTTTTAAAAATGGAGCTGTCTTATGACCCAGCAATTCCACAGCTGGAATATACCCTACGGAGCCTGAAACACCAATTTAAAAGACTTATGCACCCCTATGTTCATAGCAGCACTCTTTACAATAACCAAGTGTTGGAAGCAGTCCCAGTTCCCATCAGTAGATAAGTGGATTAAAAAATACGGTAAATTTACACAATGGAATACTACACAGGATAAAGCAAGAACATCTTACCTTTTGTTACAGCATGGATAGAGCTAGAGATCTTTAGGCTAAGTGAAATAAGCCAGTGAAAGGCAAAAGCTGTATGAACTCACTTATCCATGGAATCTAATGAACAAAATAAATTAATGAGAAAAATAGAACCAGAGACATGGAAACATGGAAGAGACTGATAGGTATATGAGAGGAGGATGGAGGAGGCTAATAGTGGAAGAATAAAGAAGGGATTTGTCAAAGAACATTATGTATGAATGGCTCATGGACATGGACAATGAGAGGCAATTGACTGTTGGAGAGATGGATGGGCTGGGTGGAGGTAACAAAAGGGGAAAAAGGAAAATTGGGACAGCTGTAATAGAATAAACATTTATTGTTATTTTTTCTACATTATTATTTTTTATAAAGTAGAAAAAAGAAATTTAGAAAAGTTTATTCTTTTGATGGCTGAATAATATTTTATGATATTATTACATAGGCATACCTCATTTTATTAAGTTTAGCATTATTTTGCTTCACAAATCCTGAATTTTATTTTTTTTACAAACTGATGATTTGTGGCAACTCTGTGTTGAGCAAATTTATCTGCATCATTTTTCAAAAAAAAAACTTGCTCAATTTGTGTCTGTGCCACATTTTGGTAATTTTCACAATACCTCAAATTTTCATTATTATTATAGTTTCTATTGTGATCTGTGATATGTGATCTTTGATGTTGCTATTGTATTTCTTTTGGAACACGACAAACTGCATCCATATAAGACAGAACTTAATTAATAAATGTTGTCTATATTACGACTTTCTTTGGTCAGTTTTTCTCCAATTTCTCTCCTTCTCCGTGGAGCTCCCTGTTCTCTGAGATACAAAAATATTGAAATTAGGCTAATTAATAACCTGACAATGACCTTTAATTGTTCAGATAAAAGGAAGTCACTTGTCTCTCACTTTGAATCAAAAGTTTGAAATACTATACCATAGTGAGAAAGACATGTCATAAATTGAGATTGGTAAAAGCTAGGACTCATGCCAAACAGCTAATCAAGTTGTGAATGCAAAGGAAAAGTTCTTGAAATAGATTAGAAGTGCTACTTCACTGAACACATGAATGACAAAAAAGCAAAACAATATCATTGTTGATATGGAGAAATTTTAATGATCTGGATGGAAGATTAAATCAGCCACAACATTCTCTTATGGCAAAGTTTAATTCAGAGGAGATTCCTAACTCTCTTCGATTATATGAAAACCAGAGAGATGAGGAAGATGAGAAGAAAAGTTTGAAGCTAGTAGAGGTTGGTTAATGAGGCTTAAGGAAAGAAGCCACCTCCATAACATAAAAGTGAAAGGTGATACAACAAGTGCTCATGTAGAAGCTATAGAAAATCATCTAGAAAATCTACATAAAATAATTAATATGGGTGCTTACACTAAATAAATTTTCAATGTAGACAAAGCTGTCTTATATTGGAAACTATGACCTCTAAGATTTTCATTGATAGAGAGGAGAAATCAGTTCCTGGGTTCAAAAAAAGGGCTCACACTTTTGTTAAGAGCTAATACAGCTGGTGACTTTAAGTTGAAGTCAAAGCTCATTTACCTTCATGAGGTCCTTAAGGATTATGCTAAATATATTTTTCCCTGTGCTCTATAAATGGCACAACCAAGCCTGGATGACAGCACATCTGTTACAACATGGTTTACTGAATAGTTTAAACTCACTGTTGAAACCTACTGCTCAAAAAAGAAAATATTCATTTGCAAATAATAATGCTCATTGACAATGCATCTGATCACCCAAGAGCTCTGATGGGAAAAATAGAATGATGTTGTTTTATGTCTGATAACACAGCATCCATTGTGGAGCTCATGATCAAAGAGTAATTTTGATAAATACATTTCCTAAAGCTATAGCTACTATAGATAGTAATTCCTCTGATGGATCTGGGCAAAATAAATTGAAAACCTCCTGTAAAGAATTCACCATTGTGTATGCTGTTAAGTACATCATGATTTATGGGAGGAGGTCAAAATATCAAAATTAACAGGAGTTTTGAAGAAGATTTCAAACCTCATAGATGACTTTGAGGGATTCCAGACTTCAGTGGAGGAAGTAACTTCAAATATGGTGAAAATAGCAAAAGAACTAGATTTAGAAATGGAGCCTGAATATTGACTGAACTGCTGAGTCTCCTTAACTTTTATACACAGTGCAAAACCAAAAGTTTTAGTGACTCACTTTTTTTTAGTCTATTTGCTCTATTATGGTTGCCTGGAACTGAACGCATAATATCTCTGAGATACCTGTACTACATTTTGCTTATCCATTTATCAGTTGAAGGATCTTTGAATTATTTCAACTTTTTAGTTTTTATGAATAATGTTTTTATAAACATCACTGTACAAGGTTTTGTATGGACATATGTTTTTATTTCTTTGAGTAAATACTTAAGTGTATATTACTGGGTCATATGAAAACTCCATAGTTAATTATTTGATAATCTGCCAGAATTTTTTAAAGTAGCTGCTCCATTTTTCATCTTTCACAGCAATGCATGAAGACTCCAATTCCTCTGCATCCCCTCCAGCACTTGTTTCCATCAAATTTTTCTCTATTCTAGCCAACCTAATAGATATGAATTAATATTTCATTATGGTTTTGATTTGAATTTTTCTGAAGACTAAAATGTCTAACATTCTTTCATTTGTTTGCTTCTTTTACTTCTTTTTCTAGAGTTTACTTCTTAGAGTTTTACTTCTTTTCCAGTGTTTTAAGGTGGAATATTAGCTTGGATGGTGTCTTTATTTTCACTCATGTAAAAGTATGTTTTAATTTTTCTTTTAATTTTTTCTTTGACCCATTGATTATCTACGAATGTGTTGAATAATTGCTACATTTCTGAATTTCAGGGAAAAAATTGCTATTAATTTCTACTTCCATTCCATGTGGACAAAAACATAGTTTGTATTCCTTATAATCTTTTAATTTCATCGAGGTTTGTTTTATGACCTACATTATACTCTATCCTAAAGAATGTTCTGTGCACATTTAAGAAGTATATAGCACTGGCTGGTATGCCTCAGTGGATTGAGTGCGGATCTGTGAACCAAAGGTTTGCTAGTTCAATTCCCAGTCAGAGCACATACCTGGGTTCCAACCAGGTCCCTGGTTAGGGGGAGCATCAGAGGCAACCACACATTGAGTTCCTCTCCCTCTCTTTTTCCCTCCCTTCCCCTCTCTAAAAATAAATAAATAAAATCTTTTAAAAAGAAGAATATATATTCTGTTTATAGATGTCTGGTTACGTCTAGTTAGTTTACATTGTTGTGAAAGTCTCTTGTTGACCTGTCTAGTTGCTCTATTCATGATTGAAAGTGAAATATTGCAGTTTATAATCATTATATTTGAATTGGTTATACATTCATTTTAGTCCTTTTTTAGCCTCTTGTTTTATGGTGCTCTGTTATTACATGCATCTATGTTTTATAATTCTTATATCTTCCTGATGGGTTGGCTTGCACGATTTATTTTTTTCTGTAATTTTACTTTCAATCTATTTGTGCATTTAAATCTAAAGTGTTTCTCCCATAGTTTAATCATGTTTCTTTTTAACCTAGCTTAAGCATCTCTGCCTTTAGAGTGGATCATTTAATTTCCTAACATTTATTGTTATCGATATAGTTGAATTTATTTCCAATTTTATTCTTTGCTATATATATATTTTTGGGGGGTTCCTCTATTCCTCTTTTATTTCTTTCTTTCGTATTAAGTGAATATTTTCTAATGTATCATTTTATTTTCTTTAGCAATTTTTTCATAGTACTTATTTTATTTATTTTGAGTGATTGGTCTAGGGTTTACCATATACATCTTAACTAATTCAGCTTCCAAGTTATAATAGGTTGTACACATCACATCTATTAATCTTATAACTTCACAATACATTGTTTTAATTATTACATTTGTGGTAATTTTTGTAGCCTAATTTAGCTTTTGCTATCACCTACCTTCTTTTTTCTGTTCTTGGCAAATATATTACACATATATTATATTTTTATACACTGGAGGTCAACATATAGTACATGACATACACATTATTTTATACAATTAATTTTAAATCTATGAAGATAGAAGATAAAAATGTATATTTACTGTTATTGTATAATTACTTTTATTGGTGTTTTTTGTGTTTTTTAATTTTTTTAATTTCTATTTTTTATTTTTTTTATTGTTCTTCAAGCACAGTTGTCTCCCTTTTCCCCCCGACCACCATCCCCTGCCCCATCAACACCAACCTCCCACTCTCAAACCTACCCTCTTTGGACTCTGTCCATGAGTCTTTATACATGTTCCTTGATGACCCTTCCCCTTGTTTCTCTTGTTATCGCCCTGCCCCCTGCCCTCTGGTTACTGTTACTGTGAGTTCTTTATTTCATGAATTTGGTTTTATTTTGCTTGCTTATTTGTTTTGTTGATTAGGTTCCACTTATAGCTGACATCATATGGTATTTGTATTTCAAAACCTGGTTTATTTCATTAGCATAATGCTCTCCAGTTCCATCCATGATGTTGCAAAAGTTTCTTTCTGCTGTATAGAATTCCATTGTATAAATATACTGTAGCTTTTTGATCCACTCAATTACTGATGGGCACTTAGGCTGTTTCCAGCACTTGGCTATTGTAAATTGTGCTGCTATGAACATTGGGGTTCATAGATTCTTTTGAATTGATGCTTCAGGATACTAAGGGTATCATCCCAGTAGTGGAATTGCTGGGTCAAAAGGCAGTTCCAGTTTTACTTTTTTGAGGAAATTCCATATTGTTTTTCACAGTGGTTGCACCACTCTATAATCCCACCAACAATGTACTAGGGTTCCCTTTTCTGTACATCCTTGCCAGCACTTATTGTTTGTTGATTTGTTTGTGATGGCCATTCTGTGTGGTGTGAAGTGAAATCTCATTGTGGTTTCACTTTGCATCTCTCTGATGGCTAGTGATGTAGACCATCCTTTCATATGTCTGTGGATCTTTGGTATGTCCTCCATAGAGAAGTGCCTGTTCATATACTTAGCCTATTTTTTTTCTTTATCAAAAAAGAGAGAGAAGCATCAACTTGTTCCACATATTCATGAATTCATTGGTTGATTCCTGGATATGCCATGACCAGGGATCAAAACCATAACATTGGCATAGCAGGACAACACTCCAACAAACTGAGCCACCTGGCCAGGGCCCGAGCCAATTTTTAAATTAGATTGTTTGTCTTTGTGGAGTCATGTGAATACTTTATATTTTGGAGATCAAAACCTTGTCCAAGGTATCATTGACAAATATATTTTCCCATAGAGTTGGTTCCCTTTTCATTTTGCTAATGTTTTCTTTAGCCATGCAGAAGCTTTTTAATTCGATGGGGTATCATTTATTTATTCTTTCCTTTATATCCCTTGTTCTAGGGGACATATTGGTGAAAATATTGCTTCATGGAATATCTGACATTTCCCTGCCTATGTTCTCCTCTAGGACTTTTATGGTGTCGTGACTTATATTTAAGTATTTTATCTATCTTGAGTTTATTTTTGCGTATGGTATAAGTTGGTGGTTGTTTCATTTTTTTGCATATACCTGTCCAGCTCTCCCAAGACCATTTGTTGAACAGGCTATTTTTACACCATTTGCTATTCATGTCCCCTTTGTCAAATGTTAATTGACAAGAGACACATGGTTTTATTTCTGGGCTCTATACTCTGTTCCATTGATCTAAGTGTCTGTTCTTTTACCAGTACTAGACTTTTTTCATTACAGTGGCCTTGTGATATAGTTTGATATTGGGTATTATGATACCCCCTACTTTGTTCTTATTTCTCAAAGTTGCTTCTGCAATTCAGGGTTGTTTATGGTTTCATATAAGTTTTTGAAATGTATGTTTTAATCTGTGAAATATATAATTGGTATTTGAATAGGGATTACATCGAATATATAAATTGCTCTGGATATTATGCACATTTTGATGATGTCAATTCATTCAATCCATGAACATGGTATATGCTTTCATTTACTTGTGTCTCCATTTATTTCTTCAGTGTAGTGTAGTTTTCTGAATATGAGTTTTTACCGGCTTGGTTAGGTTTATTCCTAAGTAATTTATTTTTCTTGTTGCTATAGAAAATTAGATATTTTTTCTAATTTCTGTTTCTTTTATGTCATTGGTGTACAAAAATGCCTTTGATTCCTGAATATTGACTTTGGATCCTCTGGTTTTGCCAAAGAAACTTATTAGGTCAAGCAGTTTTATCATGGTCTATAGGATATATATATATCTCTCATATATATCATAATATATACCATATGATATATATCATATATATGTGTTATATCTATCTATATAGATATATATCTGTGATATATATGGATATATAGATTATAGATATGTATCTGTTAAGTCCATTTGTTCTAGGGCATTGTTCCATGCTGCAATATCCTTGCTGTTGTTTTATTTAGAAGATCTATTCATTGTTGATAGTGAAGTGTTAAAATCCCCTACTGTTAAGCATGTTGCTCTCTACCTGTTTCTTGAAGTCCTCCAAGATTTTTCTTATATATTTGGGTGCTCCTGTGATGGGTGCATACATGTTTAAAATATTTATGTTTCCTTGTTGGATTCTTCAGGTATTATGAAATGTCCTTCTGTGTCTCTTTATATGACCTTTGTTTTGAAGTCTATTTTGTCTGATATAAGTATTGCTACCCCAGTCTTTTTTTCCTGTCCATTTGTTTTGAATATTTTTTTCCATCCCTTCACTTTCAGTCTGTGTAGGTCTTTTGTTCTGTGGTGGGTCTCCTTTAGGCAACATATGTGTGGGTCATGTTTTCTTATCCATTTAGCTACCCTATGTCTTTTGATTGGAGCCTTTAATCCACCTACATTTAAGGTTATTATTGATACATACTTAGTCATTGCCATTTTACACCCTTTGTATTTTTGTTCTTCTCTCTTATTCTTTTTCTTCATCTTAAATCAGTCCCTTTAACATTTCTTGCAATGCTGGTTTTGTAGAAGTGTATTCTTTTAGCCTCATTTTGTTTGGGAAACTCTTTATTTCACCTTCCATTTTAATTTAGCACCTTACTGGGTGGAGTAGTCTTGGTTGCAAGCCTTTATTTTTCATTAATTAAAATATTTCTTGCTATTCCTTTCTGGTTCATAATGTTTCTGTTGAGAAATCCACTGTTAGCCTTATTGGAGCTCCCTAGTATGTTACTCTTGTTTCTCCCTTGCTGCCTTTGAGTCTGTCGTTGTCTTAAAATTTTTCCATTTTAATTATTATGTGTCTTGGAGTAGGCCTCTTTGGATTCATCTTGATTAGGACCGTCCGTGTTTCCTGAAATTGCTTGACTTTTCCTCTCTCCAGGTTAGGGAAGTTTTCTGTACTTTTACAAAGATCTTTTCTGTCAATTACTACTTTTCTTCTCCTGGTATTCTTATGATGTGAATATTGTTACATTTCATGATGTCTTGAAGTTCCTTAAGCTATCCTCATACTTTTTTGTCTTTTTTCATTATGTTATTCTACCTGGGTATTCCTTTCTACCTTGTCCTCCAGCTCACTTTTTCAGTGCTGTGCTTCATCCATCCTGCTTGTAATTCCTTCTAGTGTATTTTTACTTTATTTCAGAAATTATATCCTCAATTCTTTCTGGTTCTTGTTTAAGGTTTCTATTTCCTTTGTCATACACTTGTCCCCTCTCAGTTCCTTGTGGTTGTCTGTGAGTCCCTTGAACATGCTTATAAACATTTTTTTCAATTCTATATCTGATCATTTGCTTGCCTCCATTTCATTCAACTCTTTTACCTGGGATAATTCTATTCAATTTATTGTGGGTTTTTTCTTTGGCTCCCCATTTTAAGTAACTCTCTTTGTTTATTTCTGTGATTCCAGATGCTATGGTTTGCCAACTGTCTTCCTTGGGTGGACTTCTGTGGTAGGAGCTCTGTGAGCCTCAGTGTTGCAGTCTTTCATCTTTTTGTTTGGATGTTCTAGGTTTGCTTACTCGTCATTTGTGTGGGTTCTCTTGTTGTACTTGCACTTTACCTGTTTGTGACTCCTTTGTTGGTGGCTTCTCCCCTCAAGCAGGTTTATTAGTATTCTTAACTCCCACCTCATATTGTATGCTGTTGTACATGTGCTGGTAAACAAAGTAGTATTACCAGACAAGTAAACATACACCAGCAAAAAGAACACCCCTAGCACATGAACAGGTTTATCTGCAACTGAACTCAGATTAATAAAGGGGAAGAGATCACAGGTATTATAAGATATGACCAAGGGTATATAAGTTGACTAAAACATGGGAAAATGTTGTTGTATGGCAAGAAGGAAGAGAATTGATAGGATTTGGGATAGAGCTGAGGTGAAGAAATAGAGAGAGAGAGAAATTTACAACATAACTGAAACACGAAAGGGCTATGGGAACAATGGGCTAAGAAGAGGAAAGGGTACACAGTGAGGTTTGAAGTAAAATTGAAAAGGTACTGGACCAACAGGAGCAAAATTGCAGAAAATACACAACAGGGTCGAGAACAATGACAGCTGAATAAAGTTTAATAAAAGTATAATGGGGATAAGAATATTGTCGGAAAGCAAAAAGTAAATATGAAATGTCTTCATTAAAGAAAAATGACTGAGAGAATGGGGGAGAATGGGAGAATATAAGTAATAAGTAAAGCACAGGTTGAAAGGGGGGATAAAAGAAAGAAAAAAAGAAAAAGAAAGGGAGAGAATAAACAATGACATAAAATTCCTTACTCACCTGAGCAGGGGCAGAGGGAAGGTAGAATGGAGAAAGATAGTGGGAAAGTATTCTATGGGAGTTAATGTACAAAAAGTAGTGAACAAATAGGAGATCCTTTGGAGAAGTGTAGAGGAAATCAAGGCTGATACCAAAGATGAAATGCTAATTGCCCTGACTTATGATGTAACTACTTCTCCCCCACCTCTGTAAGCCCTTTTTCGCGACAAATCTATACCATGCCTCCCAAGACCCTTCCCTCACTTGGTCCAGCATAAAAGGAATGCGGGGCTATTGTTCTGGGCTCAGAATTTGGAGTTTGTCTCCTCTGGGGCCGTGCACGTAAATAAAGATTGTGCTCCTAAACCCCTCAGTGTCTGGTCCTTTCATTTTTCCATAACATTTGGTTCCCTGACCAGGAAACGATCTTACATAAATTCGGGCCGACTTGCCGCTGACTGAGCAGGGCAGGCTGGGTGCCTGGTAGCCCGGCTGAGGACTGGGGAAGTGCGCGCCCTGAGATTTCTCAGGTCCCGACCGGTCGGGACACCGGACTCCGGCCCGCAACTCCAGCCGGGAAGTGGGGGCTTCAGAACATGACCTATCGGAAGGCGCTGGATCTGTAAGTACCCCGGGGACTAGACCCGAGATCAGGAGGGATTTGGGTCCCTCATCTGTTATGCCAGGATCGAGACTACAGAAGTCCTACCACCGGACCCTCACTCGGGAAGGGAGCTGAATAACCTCTGAATGTTTGAAAGTAAACCTAAGTATGTCTGTGTTTGTTACTCTATGGGCGATAGTCTTGGGGAGGGAACTGAATAACCTCTGAATGTTTGAGAGTGAACCCAAGTGTGTCTATGTTTGTGGCTCCTTGGGTGCTAGCCTACGGAGCAAGACTGGGTCCCAACCTGCGATTCCTCTGTCAGGTCGTAGGGCATAACGGTTGACAGTTAACCCCGAATTCTGCTGGGGCAATCTTAGCCAAGACCGACTTCGTCCCAAGAGGGAGCAAGTCAGGCAGACCAGCGAGTACCCCCACCCTTTGTGTGTCTGCGCCACGTGGGAGGGAAGCCATGGGGGGCGGACTTTCTACAATTTTAGATTGCATGCTGCAGAATTTCAGCAAATTTAAAGGGCAAGACTCATCGCTTGATGCGGGTCAATTAGAGACATTTTGTACTGCAGAGTGGCCGACTTTTTGGGTCAACTGGCCCCCCGAGAGAACATTAAATCTATCCACTATAAGAGCAGTCCACCTGAAAGTTACAGGAAAGCCAGGACATCTCGATCAGTTTCCCTATATAGACAGATCGCAGGAGTTGGCCCAGGATATGCCCAACTGGCTTAGTAAGTGCGCGGGGACTCAGGGGCGCAGTAGAGGAGCCGCCAGCGGAGTTCACCCGAGAATGAGTTTCACAGCCCCGGAGACAGCAAACTCCGGCCATCCTGGTCGCAAAGACGCGACCCCCTATTCATCAAGATCAGGAGCAGGAGGATGAATTAGTAGTCCTCCAGTCACCTCCTTACCAGGTTCCGCAGGCACCCCCTACGGTCCCCGGCAGAAGCCCCTGACTCCCCCACCTTCTATCTCGCCCCAGGGGCATCAGTCTCCCCAGGAGCCCTCCCCAGTTCAGTACCCAACCCTGCCCCATCCAGGCCCATCACCCATAGCTAGCAGACTTAGAAGCCACCGGCCCCCTCTTCAGATGCCACTCCGAGAGGTGCAGGTGGAGCCCAGAGTTAATGAGGACGGGACTGTCCAGCCTGGACCGGTTACTTATTACTACCAGACATTCAGTACTACTGACCTCCTGAACTGGAAACACCACACCCCTCCATTCTCGGAGAAGCCACAGGCCATGATCAAGCTCGCAGACTCGATCTTCCAAACCCACCGGCCTACCTGGTTTGATTGTCGCCAACTCCTCCTGACCTTTTTCAGCACGGAGGAGAGAAGAAAAATTCTAGAGGAGGCCCGGCGCTACCTTGAAGCGCATGCCCCGGCAGGAACCCTAGATCCCTCAGATTATGCGCACTGCGGAGCCCCCGAAAAACAGCCCACTTGGGACCCAAACACTGAGCGAGGGTGGGCCACCTTGGATCTGTATCGCCACTTCCTGTTACAGGGGATAAGGGCGACGGTCAGGAAGCCCACTAATATGTCTAAGGTCGCCACTGTACACCAAAGATCAGATGAGTGCCCCGGAGACTTCCTTGAGTGGTTGATGGAGGCATACCGAGTGTTTACCCCTTTTGACCCAGAGGCAGCTGAAAATCAATGTATGGTAGCCATGGCCTTTGTCTCTCAATTGGCTGCGGACATCAGGAGGAAGCTCCAAAAGCTTGAGGGCTTCACAGGAATGACCTTAAATCAACTCCAAGTGGTCGCCAATAAAGTATATGAAAATCGAGATGAGGCGGCCGCAGCAGCCCGCCTAGAGGACCAGAAAATGCAGGCCACACTGCTGGCCGCTGCACTAGGGAGGCCAGCCCCCAGGGGTGACCTGATCAACAAAAAGGGACACTTCAAGGTAGAAAAGGACCAGTGTGCCTATTGTAAGGAGCGCGGGCACTGGAAGTGAGACTGTCCAGCTCAAAAGTGGCACAAGGAGACGCCCGCCAGCCAGGCTATCCTACCACCACCAGCCCCCAACGTATTGGTCCTCTCTGGGTTCGACGAAGACTAGGGGCGACTGGGCTCCATCACCCTCGGTCCCCAGGAGCCCATGGTCAGGGTCAAAGTTGGGGGCCAAGACATTGACTTTATGGTAGACACAGGGGCGGAGCACTCAGTAGTCACTGTCCCAATTGGGCCCCCCACAGGGAGAGAAGTCCTCATGCAGGGAGCCACCAGACTCTCGGCTAGCCCCAAGAAATTTTGTGAGGCACGGAAGGTCGAACTTGGGGGCCACCAGATCTCCCATGTGTTCCTCTACCTACCAGGCTGTCCTATCCCCCTACTAGGCTGAGATATCTTGACCAAGCTAGCAACGCGGGTCACCTTCTGGCCAGAAGGGGCCTCCCTGGACCTCCCCATGCCATGAACTATTGCCCTAGTGCTTCCACGAGAAGAAGAATATAGGCTCCACCAGGAAGACAGAGTGTCAGCACCAGACCCCCTCTGGGCTAAATACTCTGGGGTCTGGGCAGAGAACAACCCGCCGGGGCTGGCCAAAGAACCAGAGCCTATATTAGTAGAACTTATACCCTGGGCGACTCCGAGGCGCTTAAAGCAATATCTGATACCCAGAGATGGCCGCCATGGTATAGCCCCAATAATCAACAAACACCTAGAAACAGGGATCCTGGTCCCCTGCCAGTCACCTTGGAACATGCCACTGCTCCCCGTCAAGAAGCCCGATGGATCCGGTTACAGGCCAATGCAGGACTTGAGGGCAGTCAACCAGGCCACAGTCACCCTGCACCTGGTGGTCCCGAACCCGTACACTCTATTGGGCCAGCTGCCACCGACTGCTACCCATTTTATTTGCTTGGACTTGAAGGATGCCTTTTTCTGCATCCCCCTAGCCCCGCAGTCGCAGGCAATATTTGCCTTCAAGTGGGAAGACCCAGTATCCGGGGAGAAATCCCAGCTAACTTGGACAAGGCTACCTCAGGGATTCAAAAACTCCCCCACCATTTTTGGTGAGGCCTTAGCAAGAGACCTGCGCCCGTTCAGGGATAAATACCCGGAGGTCACCCTGCTCCAATATGTAGATGACCTGCTACTAGCCGGACGGGGGATAGAGGACTGCTGAACCCATACCGGTGTTCTGCTCCAATTACTGTAAGACCGAGGGTATCCAGTGTCCCGGAAAAAGGAGTAACTTTGTCAAGAAGCCGTCAGGTACCTAGGGTTCCAAATTAGTCAAGGGCAGCGGACTCTAGGGGTAGAAAGAAAAGCAGTCATTAAGCAAATGGCAGTCTCTACAACCAGGAAGCAACTCAGGGAATTTCTAGGAGCAGCAGGTTTCTGCCGCCTATGGATACCTGGTTATGCCCAAATAGGAAAACCCCTATATCAGGCCACAAAAGGCCTGGACACTGAGCCATTCCTTTGGGCATCTGAGCAAGAAGGAGCATTCCAGCAAATTAAAGACTGCTTAACTAGCACACCAGCCCTAGGGCTCCCAGACCCTAAGAAGCCATTTTGGCTTTACATACATGAAAAGAATAAAGTAGCCCTAGGTGTACTAACACAAGATTATGGACCTTGGAAAAGGCCGGTAGCATATCCACCCAAGCAATTGGATAACGTTGCGGCTGGCTGGCCACCGTGTTTGAGGGCAGTAGCAGCAGTGGCAGTCCTACTGAGGGAGGCTGACAAACTGACCTTTAGTCAAGAGACACAACTTTACCTGCCCTACTCCGTGCACAGCCTCCTGGAGGGAGCCGCGCACCGGTATCTGTCCAACCCACGCCTTGCTCAGTACCAAGGACTACTCCAAGGGAACCCCCGAGTCCACCTAAAAACTGTGCAGTCTGTCAACCCCACCACATATCTGTCAGCAGAGCACGGGGCCCCTGACCATGATTGCACAGATGTCACCGACCAGGTCTATGCCAGCTGGCCTGACCTAAAAGAGCAGGCCCTCCCTCACGACGATTGGACACTGTACACTGACGGAAGCAGCTACCTGACAGAGACCGGGGAGCGCCACGCAGGCTACGCAGTCACTACCCAGAACGCAGTCATAGAGGCGAAGGCCCTCCCAGCTGGGTGGTCAGCCCAACGGGCTGAACTATTCGCGCTCATATGAGCCCTAGAACTAAGTAAAGGGAAGACGGTCAATATATATACAGACTCAAAATATGCATGTGCTACCCTGCATTTCCATGGAGCAATCTACCAAGAAAGGGGCCTCCTGACCACAGAAGGGAAGGAAATTAAAAACAAACAAGAAATACTCAGGCTACTGGAAGCTGTAAAGGTCCCAGCCTGGGTGGCCGTAATCCACTGCCGCGGTCATCAACGAGGTCACACCAAAGAGACAGAGGGAAATAACTTCGCTGATCAAGCAGCCAGGAAAGCGGCTTGTGGGCCGCCTGAACCAATCGCTACCCTCCACCCACTGCTGGGGGTAAGCCAAGCAGAACAAGATTATAGCCCAGAATAAAATCAGTGGGCCAGCCAGGTCCGAGCCCAGAGGACATCAGGGGGACCTTGGAGGCTAGAGGATGGGCGTATTTATATACCGCAAAGTCAAAGCCAGAACATTGTCCAGAGTTGCCACCATCTAACTCATCTAGGAAAGGCCAAATTGAGCCAACTCCTTGGGAAATATCTCTGTATTCTATCCCTAGACGCCCTATGTGCTACTATCACCTCCCGCTGCCAGGCTTGAGCCCAACATAATTCAAAGGCACCCAGGACCACCAACCCAGGAATCCAGTATGTTGGGAGGCAACCCTTTGAAGACCTCCAGCTAGACTTCACGGAACTCAAGCCAAGTCGCGGGTATAAGTATCTCCTGGTATTAATATGCACCTTTTCAGGGTGGGTAGAAGCCTTTCCTACTCTCACAGAGAAGACCCACGAAGTAGCACGGGTAGTGCTCTGGGAGATAATTCCACGGCATGGGTTGTCCTTCAGTCTCCAAAGTGACAACGGGCCCACCTTTACTGCAAAAATAATTCAGCTGCTAACCCAAACCTTAAAACTAAAATGGAGGCTTCATGCTGCCTACCGACCTCAAAGCTCAGGCAAAGTAGAACGAATGAACCGGACTCTAAAAGAGACTCGAGGAAAACTTTGCCAAGAGACTCTCCTACCCTGGCCAGATGTCTTGCCGCTTGCCCTCTTCCGAGTTAGGTGCACCCCAAATTCAGCAGGGTCCACCCCATACGAAATCCTATATGGAAGGGCAACCCCTATAACCCAAATCCCTACTACCACAGGCTTCACCACCTTAGGGGAGGTCCACCAAGCCTCCTACCTCAAAGCCCTAGGTCAAGAGTTAGAGAGAGTCAGGCAGGCAAGCCTTGGGCAAGAAATAGCGCCAACGGGGAGACCAGCCCACTCCCATAAGCCAGGGCAGTATGTTTGGGTAAAGGACTGGAAAAAAGAGTCCCTCCAACCCAAATGGGTTGGGCCCTACCTAATACTGTTAACTACCCCCACTGCCTTAAAAGTTGCAGGTATTACTCCATGGATCCATCACACCAGAACCAAGACCACCGCTGACCCTGAGGAAACCAACCCAGGTCCAGAACAGGGACCAGGTCGAATCCCAGCCCTAAAGCTGCGAAGGACCTGCCAAGACGGAGGAGGAGTGGACCGTCGCTGAACCAACGCTACCTGCCACCATCTCCAGCACTAGACCCACAACAGGAGGGACTGAGTAATTTACCTGTAACCCTGCACACCACGAAAATGCTCCCTGTAATTCTAGCCCTTTCCTTTGTTCCCTACCTGGTGCAGCCCACTATGTGGCAATATAATGAAACAACTGTTGTCCATGAATATAGAAAGGAAGGGAATTGGCTAACTGTAGCCCCTATAGACACCCTCCGCCAAGAGCTAAACGAGGCCCTGGGGTCGGTATCGGAGTCCATGACCTCCTTGCAAAGCCAGATCCTTTCCCTTGCTAAAGTAGCCCAGCAGGACCGCCGTGCATTAGACCTCCTTACCGCAGACAAAGGAGGGACCTGCATATTTTTAGGAGAGGAGTGCTGTTATTTTGTCAATGAAAGTGGACTGGTTGAGGAAAATCTGCAACGCATAAACAATCTTAAAGATAGGTTGCGACTTAGCTCTGGGAAGGGGTCCACGCCCTGGTGGCAGAATACCCTCCTCTCCTTCCTAGCCCCTGTCCTGGGACCCTTAATCATCTTCATACTAGTCATCACCATAGGGCCATGGGCCATCAGAACAGTAGTTAGTCAACTAGAGGGGGTCCTGGTGCGGAAAACTATCAGTCGCATCCTCATGCTCCAACAGCAATAGGAGCAGAGGACCCCATTTCTGGGTGCAGAGACAGACCAAAGTGCTGTCTAAGCACCCACAGGGGGAATGTAGAGGGAATCAAGGCTGATACCAAAGATGAAATGCTAATTGCCCTGACTTATGATGTAACTACTTCTCCCCCACCTCTGTAAGCCCTTTTTCGCGACAAATCTATACCACACCTCCCAAGACCCTTCCCTCACTTGGACCAGCATAAAAGGAGTGCGGGGCTATTGTTCTGGGCTCAGAATTTGAAGTTTGTCTCCTCTGGGGCCGTGCACGTAAATAAAGATCGTGCTCCTAAACCCCTCAGTGTCTGGTCATTTCATTTTTCCGTAACAGAAGTACAGCAATAACCATGATATTTGACTCAACTACCTATTGTTTATGAAAGGTGAAAAAGAAATAAGGTTCTTATGAGAAGGGAAAACGACTGAATTGACTTAAGAAAGAAGAGTACTAATGTGAGGTTAGATGGAGGAGAACTAATGACAGTAAGGGATAGAAACTTGAAACAGTGTGAGAAAAAAATTAAAGTTAACCACAACAGTTAAAGCTCAGTAAGATGGCAAAATGGATTAAGACCAGAGAAGAGTGCTGTGTAGAATTTGCAGTAACCATAGTAAGATAAGGAATAGGTAATCTGAATAAAAAAAATAAAAAGTAAAAGACCAAGAGTAGTGTGTAATTTAGAATACAAGTGAAGGCAAAGGGGAAAAAATAAAATGCAATATGAAAGGGAGAATAAAAAAAACAAATCAAACAATAAAAACAAAGAAACAAAAAACCCGAAATAAATAAATAAATAAATGGAAAGATGAGAAATTTATAAAAAAAGAAACATGCAAATTCTGAAGGAGAAAAAAGTGAAATTTTTCTCTGCAGTTGGTGTTGGTTTCTGACTTCTTTCTGGATCCATCTCTGGTTTTCTCACAGCCCCAGGTCTTAGTGTCCTAGTCTCGAAATAAAAATAAAGCCTCCTATGGATATTAAACCTGCCAACCTGGTTTTGCAGGTCTTCATGGACCCTGCAGGCAGAGAGGGGCAGAACTCCTTCTTTTTCCTTTCTTCTGAATCCTGGATGATGGGGGTGGAATAACAGTGGTTTTTGAAAATCTCTTTTTTTCCCTTATCTTGACCATACTCACCTATTAAATTCTAATATTTGCAGGTAATTTATTTTCAACCATACACTGGGCATACATTGTTTACAAACAAATGTAATGACATTTTACCTTTGAAAACTGTTTCAGATACCAGTATTTTATTTTTGTCCTGACCCCAACAAGATTTCTACCAGTTGTTTGACTCTTGGTTCTCATCTTTGAAGTTGCCGGTCTGCACTTTAGCTTATATTTTGAATATTATTTCAATCACCTTTCACCATTCTCATTGGATGAGCATTCTCAGGGGTAAGGAGCACCTAAATTACTTTCAGCTTACCTCTCCTGACATTAAACTACCATCCCCCAAGCTGAAGAATGCACGATCTGGGTTTGCTATTCTTAGAAGTGTTGAATCCATGATCAAGCCTCTGCTCAATGAGTCAGAACTGGATAGAAAAAGGAAGTCCCTCTCTGAATTTCACTTGCCCAGGTCTTAGATGCAGCAACAGGTACCTGAAGGTAGGATTAGAAATTATGATACTGCTCTTTATAGGAAGAAAACCCTTTATCTGGATGCTGTTGGAAAAACAAATATATGTTATTGGTTGCAACAGTCTGGAGTGGAGACTGTTTCCTTGAGCTGGAAGGTGGAAAAGGAAGGTAGTAATCTTGAGTGAAATATATGTTTCTGTATTTCCTTTTTCCCTTAGGGTCACTTCAAGAGGCATTAAATAGTTAACTTTTTCATAGTTTTCATCAGTTTTACTATAGTTAACCTCTTCTTTGTTATATTGATTAAAACTATTGCATGATTGAGTTACAGTTCCTCTTTATGAAAAAAGAAGATATAATATCTTTGGACCTTAATTTCTACCTCTGTAAAATAAGAATGTTTGTGTAATTTTTTAAATTCCAAATTCCTATATTTTTAAATTTTAATACTGCAACAAAATACATAAGATTAAAGGACTCACCTTATGCCACAAGTTCAATGAGAAAAATAGTGAAAAATAGTTTTTGAATAATGACAAACAATATAAAATATCTATCCATGCATAGGTAATCCATATTTTGAATAATACAATAAAGAAAAATCACCTATTGATTCCTCCAGCCAACCTCTTTTTATCATGGCGGGGTATCAAGTTACACATATTGCCGCTGTTAACAATTCTTGAAATGAGGAAAAATGTTCCATAAGATATTTCCTGGTGATTTTATTTGATTTTTTATTAAGGAAGTTGTGCTGATTTTGGCTTTCTAAAATGTATTTACTCTTTTCCTATGTTTTAACAATCAGCAACAACGTTTTGTTATACCAAATTTAATTTTGTTTTATCTTCTGTGATATTTTCTGAGTTAAAAAAAAAGGAAACTTCTTGTAGTTGCTATCAAAACTTTTTATGTCTTGTTTAACAGGGGATGTTAATGAAAAACAAATTTACCTTAATGATTAAAATACATGCCTAAGATTGGGTAACAGTGTTTCCTAAAGTAAGTTATAAAATTTAATGTTGGAGTGGCTTCAAAGGGAAATGTAAAACTTAAATATTACACTGTTTAGAATGTTAGAACAATACTTATTTACAGTTGACATTGTGTTTCACTATATAAAAACCTAAAAAAATATTTTTTAAAAATTTATCTTCCTTTTAGGGAGAGGAGAAGTGAGGGAGAAAGCAAGGGAGATGAACATGGAGGTGGGAGAAACACAGATTGGTTACCTTCTGCTTTCTTCAAGGTGCCCTGAGGGAGTAAAAGCACAGAGCCCACAACCCAGGCATGTGCCCTGAGCAGGAATAGAACCAACAACCTCTCAGTTTGGAGGACAATGCCCAACAGCTCAGACACATTCGCCAAGCCTAAATTATTTTTCTGATCTGTTCTAGAATGCTAAAATGGCAGAATTCATTCTTAGGATTTCCAGAGCTGTGAATGTAAAAATGTCCCATATTTATGTCAATTTGAAATAAAAAGAATATTTTTCTAGTAGAAAATGATTTGATATTGGGTTTTAACATGGTTTTTGATGTGTGTAACATGTTTTATAACTTAGATTTGCAAAATATAAACAATTTGTACATTTTGTTGCAAGAAAATCTAGTTTCTGCTCTAATGTGTGAAAAGTTTAGAAGTCATCACTCCTGTTCTTGTAAGATAAGCCAGAGTTTTTCTTGATATATCATAGAACTGAATTAGTAGGGAAAACCACAACCCCCAAATCTGGAGAGACAGGTGAATTCAGGATGTCAAAGCCAATATCTGTTTACCTGGAACAGAAGCCACTGGAGACATAAATTCGTGGAATTACTTAAATAATATTTTTAAAATAAACTTCTGGAAACTGAACATGGACTATCATGATGGTGAGAAGCCTCTGCGGGTGGTAGTCTTGCATATTTTGGTGTTATACTTCAAGAATTTTACCAGGTTCTCACAGTAAATAAAAGAGAAGGATTACTTATTGATTGTGGCAGTGGGATGGGAAGAATACTCTAGTGAAATGCACCAAAATTGCTCTATAACAAAGGACTACTCTTCAGGGGAAATAATTGTTACCAGGGTGTTATCTCAAAGCCATGTAGAGAAGGACATTCTTCTCACTTCAGTACCCTTTAACCTCCTTACTTATTCAGCAGTAAAAATAAAGCTATACAAGAAGAAACACTTGTGAAGTGCAAAGCCAGAGACACTGACCCACTGTAACACTGAGATTTAATTGGAGGAATAAAGAATGTTTTTCCTCTCTATCTTTTATCATGTCACCAATAGGATTCAAATATAATGATAATGGATTACAAAGGAAATACATGCAAGACATAGGCTCTCTCTGAGGAAAAGTAACTTAAGTCCATAGTCTGTAAATGGCAGTATTCCCAGAATACAAGTAGGGCTTGTAACCTGAGGGAAACAAATTGTGTTATAAACATTAATATTATTAGACTCTATACACTATTGAAACCTCATTCTGTGCCCAGGCTTCATTGTCTCTCTGACAGACAACAAAGATCACTTGGCTCTGAAAGAAAATTCTGCCTCTCTTTACTAGAAAGTAGCCATGGAACAGACCCTATATCCATTCCCTTAAAGAATTCAGGTCCTTGAGGACTCAGAATCCTTGAGGAAGGAATGATATAGTAGGCCAGGTAGACAAACATGAGCAGACTTGATAAGCCAGGCACAGAAAAACACAGATGCCTAGCAATGGGCAATTGTCTGGTGGGATCTGACACAAGAGTGAGCTTTCCTCCCCTTCTGTATTGCTGGTCATAGTTTAGAGCCCCCTGACCTTTCATATTGCTGGACATGCAATTCAGACCTTACCCTGACCTTTCTTTCCCTGGGATGTTGCTAGTCAGATGGTAGATCTGCTCAGAGGAGGAACAAGAGGGTTGAAGAATAGTTTCATATGACTCTCATTCACAACCACTCCCTTAAACGTTAAACCCTTAGGAAAATGAGCTTTTGGCTGACATCAATAATCTTAACAACAAAGCCTCAGGTCTGTTGACCACAGAGACAGAGTATTGGTCAAACTAGAGATAACATCTAGTACTCAGTTGTGTTTCAGCTCCAGGCCCAGAAAAGCAGCAAAACAAATAAAACAATGCCAGATCCAAAATCAGGGTCAGTTGCAATGACTAATGACTACCTACCCTCGCACAAACTGATCTGTGGAAACCAGTACCTTGTAAGGACATACCTGAAAAAGCTGAAGAATATTCTGTTGAGATCCTCCCCTGAGACCGCTCCTAAAACCCTCAGTTTTGGAAACAGATAAAACCCCTTTAAGACAAAGGATCCAATGTACTCTGGTTCTCTCTCTAGACTTTCCTCACTTTCTTCCTTCCCCAGGTGCCTGTTTATGCATTTCTTGCCCTTTTCTTCCTTTAATATATGTACCACTGTTTTTCCTTATCCTAAGCTCCAAGAGTCCTTCTTTTGCCTCTGTAACTTATTTTTTGAATCCATGCAACCCAGCTGGCTTACTTCTACAGTTTGCTTCTTCTACCCTGTGATTCTCTAAGTACACTTTTGCTTAGAAAATAAAGAAAAGAAAAAGAAAGAAAATCCAAAGTCAAAGTTAAGAGGAAAAAACAAAGACACTGAGGATTTGAAGTCTCTGAAACTTATAAACACATCCAACATTAAAACAAAAATCAACTGATTAATATACACCCTCATACAAGATACATATTTACTTCACTTATTACCTAAGACAACATACTTGATTTTCAACAAAATAAATTACAAGGCATCCAAAATCACAGGAAAAAGACACAGCCAGAGAATTAAAAGCAAACATCAGAACAAGGCACAGATATAACAAATATGTTGCAAATATGAGACAGAAAATTTGAAATAGCCATGATTTTAAAATAGTATAAAGTAGGTACTATATTAAAAAAAAATACGCAACATGTTAAAGCAAACGGGTACTGTAAACAGAGAGAGAATTGTTAACAAAAAATTAAAAAGAAATGGTAGAAATCAAATAATCATACTTATAAAGAATATATTGATTACCTCAAAATCAGACTCATTGCCTGAAGAAAGAATCAGTGAGCATGACTCTGGATCCATAAAATTTCTCAACCTGGAAAATACATAATATTCAAGAATTGTGGGGAAATTACAAAACTTATCCTATAGGTAACCAGTACACCAGAAGGCAAAGATGGAAAGATTGGAGTAAAAGACAAATATTTGAAATAATATTGCCCAAGAATATTCAAAATATGTGACATATGACAAACCATAGATTCAGGAAACTCAAGAACACAAAGCAGGAGAAATATCAAAAATATTACTGCATGTAATCATATACAAATTCAGACTTCAAAAAAGCAAAAGCAAAAAGAAATCTGAAGGAACTAGAAAAATTTTTTAAAAACATATTACTGATAAAGAAATAAAGATAAGATTTATGTTACCAAATGTGGACCCACTGAGGGGGCCCATATGCTGTCAGTGAAAAAATACCACACTTTTCCCGGGGTCTCTCTTTTCTAGGTTCTTTGCCAGCCACCCTTAGAAATTGTGGTTCTTAATGCCAGTTCCGTGAAAAGAAAAGGAATTATTTATTCAAAAGTTATAGAGGTGTTTAAAAATGGCTAAATGATTCCATTAAATCTCAAAATCCCTTTAAAACACCCACCAACACAGACTGTTGCCTTTCCCCTCCTTTGTTCAGTCAGCCAGTCAAGGGTACTGTCTTTCAGAAGAAAGAGCACAGAAGTCTAGAGTTCAGCTAGGCAGGCCTCTCACGGTTTGCAGCAACATCAGATGTGTCACTGTGATCTCCAGTTCTTAATCCAAAACCCACATGGCACCTTCTCATGGTCCACTACCAAGAGTCCTCTCTCCTCGTTCCTTCCCACATGGTCTTCCCATTATTCCCCTGTGGCATGGGGCGAACCATCTCCTAGCTCTCATGCACATACTCTAACTTTGGGTCTGCTTCCCAGTTCTCTCCTGGGTTTAAGTTGTGCAAACCTTCCTGGTTAGCATTGTTGATATGCAAAATACCCATCTTTGCATATCAGGTATGAAGCTGTCCTGCTGTTATTGACATGCAAAATGACTCTCAATAGCCTTGTTCCATGACAGGTCTGAAGCTGACCTGTTATTGATATGCAAAGTAACTCTGAAAGGCCCTGATCCATGTGCCCCTTCCCCATGGTGGCCTGCCTTGTGGCGGGGGAGGGAGAATATCCTATATTTTTCTTGAATACCTCACATTCTAGACACCATTACAAATTCACCCTTTGCAGGAGCCCTAACTGCATCCTGTTACACTTACAGTGGCTTACTCCTCAGATACCATGTAGACAAGAGAATACAGTGAAATATTAAAGGGTTGAGAGAAAAAACCCACAACCTAGAAATCTATATCCAGCAAATTTTCTCACAGTTGAAGGAGAAATACATTATCAAACAAACAAAAATTAATGAAATATATTGCGAGTAGCTGTACTCTGCAAGAAATACTAAACATTTTCTTTCAGGCATAAGAAAACTGATATAGGTCATTAACTTGGATACATGCATTTACATTAAAGAAAGACGGAGGACAGAAAGATGGCAGAGGAGTGAATGGAAGTCACATTGACCTGCTCCCAGGATCAATATGGAATTACACCTAAATTCTGGAGAAATCACCCAGAACAAATAACTGAACAATAGCAATAGAGAAGCCTTATAACTTTGGACAGACAGAAGAATCAGTTTCAGCACAACCTGAATGGTAAGGAGTCTACGGGGACTCAAAAAGGCTGACTGGGCACTCTCAGGCAACAGGCCGGAGGGATATTTCAGTGGCCAGTTTGATGCCCCTGAGAAGAGTTGGGTCTAAATGTAACAAGGACCCCCAAAGGGGGGTTTGTAACAGTATCCAGAATGTGGGGTGTGCAAGAAAAATATAAGGTATTCTCCTACCCCCACCCCAAGGTGGTCCACCCTGGTGGAAGGGACACATGGATCAGGGCCTTTCAGTGTTACTTTGCATATCAATAACAGGTCAGCTTCAGACCTGCCAAGGAGCAAGGCTATTGAGGGTCATTTTGCATGTCAATAACAGCAAGGCTGCTTTATACCTCATATACAAAGACAGTTATTTTGCATTTCAACAAGGCTAACCAGGAAGGTTTGCACAACTTAAGCCCAGGAGGTAAATGGGAAGGAGCTGTCCTGCCCCCTGAGTTACAGAGCGCCTCTGCAGCAAAGCTGAAAGAGGATTCGCTCCACACCATGGGGGAACAATGCAAATACCATGTGGGAAGGAACAAGGACGGAGGACTCTTGGTAATGGGCCACGAGAAGGTGCCATGTGGGTTTTGGATTAAGAACTGGAGATCGTAGTGACACATCTGATGTTTCTGTGAACTGTGAGAGGCCTGCCTAGCTGAACTCCGGACTTCTTTTTCTTCTGAAAGACACTACCCCTGACTGGCCTGACTGAACAAAGGAAGGGAAAGGCAGGACTCTGTGTGTTGGTGGGTGTTTTAAAGGGATTTTGAGATTTAATGGAATCATTTAGCCATTTTTTAACACCTTTATAACTTTTGAATAAATAATTCCTTTTCTTTTCACCAAACTAGCATTGAGAGCCTTAATTTCTAAGGGCAGCTGTTAAAGAATGTAGAACAGAGGGACCCTGGGGAAGGTGGGGCAGTATTTTGCTGATGGTATCTGAGCCTGCCCTTGCAAATGGGTCCACATTTGGTAACATAAATGGAAAATGGGGATCCTCAGCCTACAGCAACAGAGCCCAAAAAGTACACAGATAACAGCCAGCTATGAGAAGCTGCAGGATAGCTGTCTGTAAGAGATGAGTGGTTGGAGACTGAAAGAGCTGTTTTAAGGGACAACACATTAAATTTCATTTGCAGCCACTTACCCTGGGCTCCGCCAAAGGCTGAGGCACAGTGGGCTAGAAACAGCAGAAGACAGACTGAAGATGGAGGCTTTGGGGAGAGAACTGAGGGAGTAGCTGCTGTGATCCTGGTGCTGAGTCATCTTCCATAAGGCAGCAACCATCTTGCTCAGGCAGACCACATTTCTCAAGGTTCAGCAGCCTGAGGGGATGCTATAGCCCAGACCCCAGGAAGGAATCTGCCCACCCTATGGTGCTTAAGCCTGACTGCTGAGTAAAGAGTAACTAGATTAACAACTGAAGGAGACAGCCACAGACAGTAGATCCCAGGAGGACTCAAACAGACTGCCTAAGATAAGATGGAGCCATGATCTGATATCAGCAGAGGTAGATCTAGATAAAAAAAACGGTGGTAAATGCAAACCCTTCTACATGACTTGCAAAATTTTGTTTACCACATAGATTTTTAACATTCATTTCATGTACATTAAGGTGGAGCATACTATGTCACTACATTTTATACTACAGTTTATTTCTCTCCTTATAATAGCCTTAATCACTTTAAAACCTTATCAATACTAGTTCATAGGTTGTTGATAGTGGGATTGCAGGAGGGAGTTACTTTGGTTGATGTGGGTTAATTTCCTGAGCTTTGCGGTTTTCTCCTGGCAGCACCTGCGCAACAACACACAAGAGGTAGAGGGCAGGCTGACCCTCAGCCAATAAACTGGAGGGAAAGACTCACCAAAGAATGACCAAACAACAATCAAAACCCAATGATTTCCAGAGAACAAACAAAAATGGCATAAAAGGCATCCCAAGAGCATCAAGTTCAGGACATCAAGGAGACTGAACCACTGAATCTCACAAACCACTTACTACAAAAGATCACACCACAAAGTCAGGGAGTCAAAACAGATAAATTTAAGAAGCAGAAGCAAAAAAAAAAAAAAATTAGAGCCTAACAAATAATGGAAAGACAAAGAAACAACCCACAATCCAAAAGAAAGAAGAAGTCCTCAGAAAGAGTGCTAAGAGAAATAGGGGCAAGTAAACTGTCGGAGGTTTAAAACAGTGTTTATAATGAAGCTCAATGAACTCAGTGAGAATTATCAATAACTTCGGGGAACCTATGAGAAACTTACCACAATCTATATCAGCATGAAAAAGGACATAGAAATGATCAACAAGAGACAAGAGGACAAGAATAATACAATTTCTGAATTGAAAACACAGTAGAAGGAATCAAAACCTAGACAGATGAAGCAGAGGATCCAATCAGCAAGCTGGAGGACAAGGTAAAAAAAAAAATTCCAACAAAGACCAAGAAAATGAAAAAAATATGCAAAAAGAATGAAGAGGGGTTAAGGGAAATGCAGGATAAACATGAAAAATAATAATATCCATATAATAGGGATACCAGAAGGAGAAGAAGGGGACAAAGGGATAGAAAAACTGTTTGAAAAGGTAATGATGGAAAATTTCCCTAATTTCAGGAAAGAAAAATCACACAAGTCAAGGAAGCACAGAGGGTCCCAATCAAGAGGAACCCACAAAGGCCCACTCCAAGACACACAAAAATTGAAATGGCAAATTTAAAATACAAAGAATCTTAAAAGCAGCAAGGGAGAGACAGGAGGTAATATACAAGGGAACCCCAATAAGGGAAGCAGCTGACTTCTAAACAGAAACACTACAACTCAGAATGTAATGGCAAGAAATATTCTGAGTAATGAAAAACAATGGCCTGCAACCAAGACTACTCTACAGAGCAAGGCTTTCAATTACAATGGGAACCAAAATAAGGAGTTTCCCAGACAAAAGAAGACTAGAAGAATACATCTCCACCAAACCAACATTACAAGATATGCTAAAGATACTATTTTAAGAAGATGAAGAAAAAGTGTGAGAGAGAGAGAAACACAGGTAAAAAGGGAAAAAATGAATACGTACCTACTGATAATAACCTTAAATGTAAATGTATTAAATGTTCCAATCAAAAGACATAGGGTAGCTGGATGGATAAGAAAACATGACCAGTACATGTGCTACCAATAAGAGACCCACCTCAGAACAAAAGACCTACACAGACTGAAAGTAAAGGGTTGGAAAAAAGTATTCTAAGCAAATAGCCAGGGGAAAAAAGCCAAGGTAGCAACACTTACATCAGAAAAAAATAGACTTCAAAACCAAGACCATAAAAAGAGACACAGAAAGACACTTCATAATACTCAAAGGAAGATTCCATCATGAAAACATAAACATTATAAAAATAAATGCACCCAACATAGGAGCACCTACATATGTAAGAAAAATCTTGGAGGACTTCAAGAAAAATATAGACAGCAATACACTTATAGTAGGGGAATTTATCACCCCACTGTCAACAATGGATATATCTTCCAAATAAAATATGAACAAGCATATTGTGGAACTGAGCGATGCACCAGATTAAATGGATTTAACTGATATACATAGAACCCTTCATCCCAAATAAGCAAAATACACATTCTTTTCAAATGCACATAGAATATTTTCAAACATAGGCCACATGATAGGACACAAAAGAAGCCTCAACAAATTAAAAAAAAACACAACAAAATCAAATCAAACATTTTCTCAGACCACAAGGGATTGAAACTAGAAACTGAGCTAAAGGAAAAAATTCAAAGTACATTCAAACCCATGGAGAATGAATAGTATGTTATTAAACAGTAAATAGGTCAATAATAAGACAAAGAAGATATTAAAAAGTTTATGGGAACAAATAAAAATGAACACACAGTCAGAGACGCAAGGTCATAGCTCTACAGGCATACCTGAAAAAGGTAGAAATATTTCAAATAAATAACCTAACCCTATGTATACAAACACTGGAGAAACAACAGCAAACAAAGCTTGGAGCAAGTAGAAGGAAGGAAATAATGAAGATAAGAGTAGATCTGAGTGACACAGAGATTAAAAGAGTGATTCAAAGGATAAAAACACCTAGGAGCTCATTCTCTGAAAAGATAAACAAAATCAAAAAACCTTTAAGAAGACTTGTGAAGAAAAAAAGTGAGAGAATCCAAATAAATAAAAGTCAGAAATGAAAGAGGAGAGATTACAATATATACCACAGAAATACAAAGGATTGTAAAAAGTTACTATGAACAAGTATACGCCAAGAAGTATGGAAATCTGGGTGTAATGGAAGATTTTCTAGAAAAACAAAATCTTCCAAAACTGAATGAAGAAAAAGCAAAAAACCTGAACAGACTGACAAATACAGGTGAAATTGAAACAGCAATCAAAAAACTCCCAACACACAAAAGTCCTGGGCAAGAAGGTTTCACAGGAGAATTTTACAAAACATTTAAGGAAGAACTAACCCCTATCCTTCTCAGGCTATTCCAAAAAATCCAAAAGAGCAGAGCCTCTGAAACTCTTTTTATGAAGCCAGCATCATCCTTAACCCCAAACCAGGCAAAGACACAACAAAGAAACAAAACTGCAGGGCAGCATTGCAGCATTGCTGATGAACATAGATGTTAAAATACTGCCAAACTAAATCCAGCAATATATTAAAAACATGACACAACATGATCAAGTGGGATTCATCCCAAGGGTGCAAGGATGGTACAATATTTGTATATCAATAAACTTGATACATCACATAAACAAAAGGAAAGACAAAAATCACAGGATCATATCAATAGATGCAGAAGAAAACATTTAATGAAGTAAGGCACCCATTTATGATGAAAACACTCAGCAAAGTGAGAGTAGAGGGGGAATACTTCAACATAATAAGGACCATATATGAAAAACCTACAGTCAACATCATACTCGATGGGCAATAACTAAGAGGTTTTCCACTAATATCATGAACATGACAACTGTTTCTGCTTTCACCACTTCTATTCCACATAGTATTGGAGGTCCTTGACACAGTGATCAGACACTAAAATGAAATAAAAGGCATGGAAACAGGAAAGGAGGAAATAAGCCTGTCATTGTTTGCAGATGACATTAAAGTATACAAAGAATACCCTATAGAGTCCACAAAAAAGCTACTTAACTTAATAAGTGATTTTGGCAAAACAGTGTGATACAAAGTCAATATCCAGGAACTGAAGGCTTTTTTGTACACCAACAATGAAATATAAGAATCGGAAATCAGGAAAGTACTCCCATTTGCTATAGCAACAAGAAAAATAAAGTACCTAGGAATAAACCCAACCAAGGATGTAAAATACCTATACCCAGAAATCTATGCACCACTGAAGAAAGAAATTAAGGAAGACACAAATAAATAGAAGCATATACCATGTTCATGGATTGGAAGAATTAACATCATCAAAAAGTCCATACTACCCAAAGCAATGTATAGATTCAATGCAATCCCTATTAAAATACCAATGACATATTATGCACATATAGAACAAACATTTCAAAAATTTGATCTATTTGATAAATGACCTGGAATACCCTCAGCAATTTTGAGAAAGAAGAACAAAGTAGGAAGGATCACAGTACCTGATATGAAACTATATTACAAGTCCACTGTAATCAAAAGAGTCTGGTACTGGCATAAGAACAGACACATAAATCAATGGAACAGATTAGAGAGCAAAGAAATAAACTCATGTACCTATGATCAATTAATATTTGATGAAGGGGGCAGAAGCATAAAATGGAGTAAAAATAGCCTTTTCAGCAAATGATGCTGGGAGATCTTTACAACTACATGCAAAAAATAAAAAAATAAAAAAATTAAATTAAAATAAAAGAAACACAACCACCAACTTATGCCATACACAAAACTAAACTCAAGATGGATAAAAGAGTTAAATATAACTCATGACACCATAAAAGTCCTAGAGGAGAACATAGGCATGGAAATCTCAGATATTACATGCAGCAAGGTTTTCACCAATATGTCCCCTAGAGCAAGGGACATAATGAAAAGAATAAACAGGTAGGACTTCATCAAAATAAGAAGCTTCTGCATGGCTAAAAAAAAAAATCAACAAAATGAAAAGAGCACCAACCATATGGGAAAATATATCCATCAATGATGCCTCGGACAAAGCTTTCGTCTCCAAAATATATAAAGAACTTGCCCGACTCCACTCTGGGAAGACAAAGAATCCGATTAAAAAAATGGACAGAACACCTGAATAGACACTTCACAAAGGAGGACATAAATGAGCCCAGAGCCATATGAAAGGATGCTCAGCATCACTAACTATCATAGAGATACAAATTAAAAGCACAATGAAGCACCACTTCACGATGGTCAGAATTGCCATCATAAGCAAATCAAACAAGCACTGGTGAGGCTATGGAAAAAAGGGAAGCCTAGTACACTGTTGGTGGGAATGCAGACTGGTACAGCCACTGTGGGAAACAGTTTGGAATTTCCTCAAAAAACTAAAAATGGATCAGCCTTTCAACCGAACATTCCACTACTGGATTTATACTTTAAGAATTTGGCAATACCGATTCCAAAGAACCTATACACTCCAATGTTAATAGCAGCACAATTTACAATAGCTAGGTGTTGGAAGCAACCTAAGTGCCCAACTAAATGAGTAGGTCAAAAAGTTATAGTACTTTTACACAATGGAATACTATGCAACAGAAAGAAAAAAGTTGCTCCTACCCTTTGCCAAAGCATAGATGGAACTGAAGAGGAAAATTCTAAGTGAAATGAACCAAGTGGTGAAAGACAAATACCATATTAGCTCACCTAAAAGTGGAAACTAATGAACAAAACAAACAAGCAAGCAAAGTATAACAAGCAACATTGAAATAAAGAACAAAATTACAGTAACCAGAGGGGAGTGGGGACGGGGATATTGGTGGAAAAGAATGGCAAGCTTTACCAAGGAACATGTATAGAACACCAGTGGATAAAGCCAAAAGTGGTAAGTTATGAGGGTGGGAGGTAGGGGAGGAGGGTGGGGCAGGGGAAAGTGGTGGCGGGGAAATGGAGACAACTATAGTTGAACAACAATAAAAAAATAAAATTTAAAAAAGTCCTATGTATCGGTTCGGAAGGTTGATAACTTTCTTTTTAGGAACATGGTTTGCTTTATTCGAGTCTTGTTGTACATTTTATCAGTGGGCAATTGTAGCTTTAGCTACATGCAGTATCCCAGTTGGATTCTTTGTTAACTAGAGCTAAAGCTTTTAAAATCTGGTTTGAGGGGGGGGGGGTTGGGTCATTCCAAATCCACCCAGATGGGAACTATTGAACTGAATACTATTCACTAGCCTCTTGAAAGGATGAAACCCGTTTATTGACTGTGCCGAATAATGAGGGTATATGTTGCATCAACCAAATCGCTCTCTCATAAGAGAGCTTTGGCAGTAAGGCAAGACACTCTTTTCTTAGGATGAGATTTGGCTGATAGCAGTGGCAAAGGGAACTAGGCTCTACCTCTTGGTACCACCAACAGGCTTTTTAGTGAGAAGTCAAGGGTTGAGCACCAACATCTGCCCACCTGGCTCAAGTCCCAGATCTTGTCAGAGCTGCACCTCTGCTCCAGTGAAATATAGGAACCCTCAGCTCCCCAGTCCTCTTTGAGCTCATTATGTCAAAAACAGGGATTAAGTTGTACAAGCTGTTTATTCCTTGCATTGACTTATTCACTCATATCCTTTATTTTACTCAGCTAGTGAAAATTTGACCTGGTGAGAAACTGCAGAACTCTTACACATCAGTGCTCAGAGACCAGTACATTATGGTTACTTTTGCTTTCTTATCAAGCACGTGCTGTTCATGAAGAACTTTTGATCTTGCTCTTCTTTTCTTACCTCTCAAGGATATATAACTATAAACATAACTTATTCAATAATTATTTGTTGTTCTCTTCAAATAAAATGAAAGAATATCAGGAGAATAAAAGTAATATAAAATATTTCATTGATCTAAAAGATAAGAGTCTAAAGTAATAATAGTTACAATATATTGGGAAATTAAAGCATATAAATAAATGAAATAAATAATAGCACATATCATAAAGAAGAATTCATAAAAATATTATAAGGTATTTGCACTACATGTGAAGCACAATACTGTTATTTGAAGGCAGATTTTTATTAGTTAAAAATGTGTATAGTAACACTGTAGAAACTATTAAAATTATTTTTAAAAGAAGCATGATTAACGTGTTTCTTTTAAAATAGAAACATGTGATACGAAGAGAGAAAATATAATTATATTAAACCAGAGAAGACATAGAAAATAGACTGAAAATAAGTAGCTAACAGTTACAAATATGGTTGATATTAATCTTACTATATCAATCATTACTTTTTTATTGTTCTATTACAGTTGTCACAATTTTCCCCCATTAGTATACACTACCTCACCCACCTTCCCACTCCAACAGTCAATACCCATGCTGTTGTCCATGTCCATGGGTCTTTTATACCTGTTCCTTGACTAGAACCTTCCCCTTCTTTCCCTCTTATCCCCCTGCCCCTCCTTCTTTGTTCATTGTGTGTTTCTTGTTTCCATGCCTCTGGTTCTAACTTTCTCATCTGTTTGTTTTGTCCATTAGGTTCTCTTATAGGTGAAAACATATGGTATTTGACTTTTGCCACCTTGCTTATTTCACTTAGCATAAAACAGTTCCATCCATGTTGTCATGAAAGGAATAAGTTTCTTCTTCCTTTCTGCTGCATAGTGTTCCATTGTGAAATTGTTCAAGTTTTTGGATCCACTTATTTACTGATGGGTTCTTAGGCTATTTCCAGCACTTGGTTATTGTAAATAATGCTGCGACGCATATAGGAGTAGGTAGGTTCTTTGGAATTGGTGGTATAGAATCCTTAGGGTATAACACCAGCAGCAGAATCAATGGATCAAAAGGCAGTTGTATTTTTAGTTTGTTTTTTTTTAAAGGAAATTCCATACTATTTTCCACAGTGGTTTCACCAGTCTGCATTCCAACAACCGTGGACAGGGTTCAATTTTCTCCACATCCTCACCATCACTTGTTGTTTGTTGATTTGTTTATGATGGTCATTCTGACCAGTGTGGTGGTATCTCATTGTGGTTTTAATTTTCATATCTCTGGTGGCCAGTGATGTTGAGTATTTCTTCATATGCCTATGGGTGTTCTGTATATCCTCCTTGGGGAAATGTCTTTTCCTCATATTTCCATTGCATTGTCTTCCTGGTACTGATTCATGAGTTCTTTATATATTTTTTAGATTAAATCCTTTTCCAAGTTAGTGGCAAATGTATTTTCCTATATAGTAGTTTCTCTTTTTGTTTTGCTGATGTTTTCTTTAGCCACGTAGAAGTTTTTTAATTTGATGTAGTCCTATTAATTTAGCTGTCTTTTATGTCCCTTGCTCTAGGGGACATATCAGTGAAATTATTGCTGCATGGAATATCAGAAATTTTCCTATGTTCTCCTCTAGGACTTTTATGGTGTTGTGACTTATATTTAAGTCTTTCTTCCATCTTGTGTATTTTTCTCTGTGTGTATAGAGTAAGTTGTTGGTTGAATTTCATTTTTCTGCATATAGTTGTCCAAAACCCCCAACACCATTTGTTGAAGAGGCTATCTTTACACCATTTTATGCTTAAAATCTATTCTCAAATATTAATTGACCACAGAGAAATGGGTTTATTTCTGGGCTCTATATTCCATTCCATTTATCTATATGTCTGTTCTTATGACAGTACCAGAGTGTTTTGATTACAATGGTCTTGTAATATAGTTTGATATCAGGTATTGTAATCCCTCCTACTTTTTATTCTTCTTACTCAAAATTGGTGAGGCTATTTGGGGTCATTATGGTTTCACATAATTTTTTGAAATGCTGTCCTAGATCTGTGAAATATGTCATTGATATTTTAATACGGATTGTGTTGAATGTATAAATTGTTTGGATCATATGGACATTTTGATGGTGTTAATTCTTCCAATCTATGAATATGGTATACGCTTCTATTTGTGTCTTCCTTAATTTCTTCAGTGTTGTGTAGTTTTCTAAGTACAGGTCTTTTGCCTCCTTGGTTAGGTTTATCCCTAGATACTTTATTATTCTTGTTGCAAATGGGATTCTTTTCCCGATTTCTGTTTGTGGTATTTCATTGTTGTATAAAAATGCCTTCAATTTCTGAATATTGACTTTGTATCTTACTTTTTTGCCAAATTCACTTGTTAGGTCAAGTAGTGTTTGATGGACTCTGTAGGGTTTTCTATGTACAGTATCATGTCATCTGCAAACAATGAGAGTTTTACTTCCTCCTTTCTAATTTTGATGCTTTTCTTCCTTTTTCTTGTCTGATAACTGTGGTGAGGACCTCCAATACTATGCTGAATAGAAGTGTTGAAAGTGGACATCCTGGTCTTGTCCCTGATCTTAATAGAAAAACTTTACATTTTTGTCAGTTGAGTATGATGCTGACTGTAAGTTTCTCATATGTGGCCTTTATTATGTTGAGTTTTGCTCCTTCTAATCCCACTTTCTTGTGTTTTTTCATAAATGGGTGTTGCACCTTAGCAAATGCTTTCTTCACATCCACTGATATGATAATGTGTTTTCTGTCTTAACTTTTGTTTATGTGATGTATTACATTTATTGATTTGCAAATATTGTACCATCCTTACATCCCTGTAATGAATCCAACTTGATCATGGTGTATGATCTTTTTAATACATTGCTGGTTGCAGTTTGCATAAATTTGATGAGAATTTTAACATCTATGTTCATCAGTGATATTGGACTGTAGTTTTGTTTCTTTGTTGTGTTTTTGTATAGTTTTTGGTTTAGGATGATGGTGGCCTCATAAAAAGAGTTTGGGAGTCTTCTCTCTTCTTGCCTTTTTTGGAATAGTTTGAAAAGGATAAGGTTTAGGTCCTCCATAAATTATTTGTTAACTTCTCCTATGAAACCAGTCCAGTGCTTTTCTGTTCTGGGATTTTCTGATAACTAATTCAATTTCACCAGCTGTTATAGGTATGTTCAAGCTTTCTGCTTCTCCATTTAGTTTTGGAAGATTATATGTTTTTAGAAATTTCTCCATTTCACCCAGGTTTTCAAATTTCTTGGCATATTGTTATACATAGTAACTTTTATAATCCTTTGTATTTCTGTGGTATAAATTGTAATCTCTCCTCTTTCATTTCTGATTTTATTTATTTGAACCCTCTCTCTCTCTCTCTCTCTTTTTTTTTTTTTGAGAGTCAGGTTAAAGACTTATTGATATTGTTCATCTTTTCAAAGAATCAGCTCCTGGGCTTATTGACCTTTTGAATTGTTCTTTTAGCCTCTACGTCATTTAATTCTGCTCTGACCTTACTTCCTTTCTTCTACTCACTCTTGAGTTGCTTGTTGTTCCTGTAGTTCTTGTAGATGTAGGCTTAGGCTGTTCATTCAAAATTTTTCTATCATTTTTAGGTAGACCTGTATTGTTATAAACTTCCGTCTCAGGACCACATTCATTGTGTACCATAGGTTTTAGACTGTAGTTTGTTCATTTTAATTGGTCTCCAGAAACTTTTTGATTCCTTCCTTGATCTCATTATTAACCTATTCATTATTTAATAGCATGCTATTCATTCTCTATGAATTTTAAAGTTTTTTAGTTTTTTCCATGTGTATTGTTTCTAGTGTAAATCTCTACTTGTCTGAGAAAATGCTTGATATGATTTCAATTTTCTTGAATTTGGTGTGGCTTATTTTGTGTTTTATCTTGTCTTTCTTTGAAAATGTTCCATGTTCATTTGAAAACAACTTGTATTTTGCTTCTTTCTGATGAAATGTTATATACATCTATATCTATATCTATATCTATCTATATAGATAGATAGATAGATATAGATATAGATATATAGATATAGATGATATAGATATAAAATCAGTAATGGCCATTTGATCTAATGTGTCATTCAGTTCCACAATATGCTTATTGATATTTTGTTTGGAAGATCTATCCATTTTTAATAGTGGGATGTTAAAATCCCCTAGTATAAGCGTGTTGCTGTTGATATCTTTCTTGAAGTCCTCCAAGATTTTCCTTATAGATCTAGGTGCTCCTATGTTGGGTGCATATGTTTACAATGTTTATGTCTTCTTGATGGATTCTTCCTGTGAGTGTTATGAAGTGTCCTTCTGTGTCTCTTTTTATGACCTTTGTTTTGAAGTCTGTTTTGTCTGATATCAGTACTGCTATCCCAGGTTTTGTTTTCCTGTCCATTTGTTTGGTATATTTTTTCCAACCTTTCACTTTCATTCTGTGTAGGTCTTTTGTATTGGAGTAGGTCCCTTGTAGACCATATATGTGTGAGTCATGTCAAACAGGTTTCCTATCCCCTACCCCTCTTCTTTGCCTTCTGCTATCCCTATGATATATATATATATTTCATGGTGTCCTGAATCTCCCTTAAACCTTCTTCTTTTGTTTTGAATATTTATCCTTTTGTTGCTCTGTCCTTCCCTGTCCTTCCCAAACTTTTCCAAAAAAGGCAAGAGAAGAGATCACTCCCAAAATTTTTATGAGGCCACCATCATCCTAACCCAAAAACTATACAAAGACACAACAAAGAAACAAAACTACATACCAATATCACTGATTAGCATAGATGTTAAAATCTTTATCAAATTTATGCAAACCACATAAATTTTTTTCTGCCTTGTCCTCCAGCTTGCTGATTCAATCATCTACTTCATTTAGGTTGCTTTTAATTCCTTCTACTGTGTTCTTCATTTCAGATATTATATTCTTCATTTCCTCCTGGCTCTTATTGATAGTTTCTATGTCCTTTTTCATGCTGGTGTAGTTTGCAGTAACTTCCTTGTAGCTTCCATAGATTTTGTTGTACTTCTTACTGAGCTCATTGAGCATCCTTATAACCATTATGTTTTAACTCAATGTCTGATAGTTTGCTTACCTCTATCTAGTTCATTTAGCAGCCTTTCTGAGGATTCCTGCTTTCCTTTCAAAGGGGATTTTTTTTTGTCTCTCCATTTTAGTTGACTTTTCTTTTTCTTTTTCTTTTTCTGCTTCTTAGACTGATCTGCTTTGACTCCCTCTCTTTGTGGTTTGACCTTATTTGGTAGTAGACTTGTGGAATTCAGTGGTGCAGTCTCTTAGATCTCCTGAGCTTGATACACTTGAGATGCCCTTTATACCATTTGTGTGAGCTCTCTGGTTATAATTGGGTTTTGGTTGTTGTTGGTTCTTTCTTGGGTCTTTCCCTCTGGCTGGCTGACTGGGGAGACACTCTGCTCACCATGTCTTTTATGCTGTCTTATTGGTGCTGCCAAAACAAAACCAAACACCCCAGCAAACAAACCCACATCCAAAAATATCCCCAACCTACAATCACACTACCAAATAAAAATGAGTCAATGTTAATCAAGGTATAAAGAGTTTAATCTGATTATAAAATGGAAAAATGATTATGAGATGACTAACAGAAAGAAAAAATGTTTTTGAGAGGGTAGAGTGATGAGCAATAATAAGAGTAGGGAATAGACACAAGGTGCAGAGACAAAATAAAATTTACATCATAAATAAAAAAAGGTGGGAAGAACATGGAATGGAGTAGTAGAAGTGAAGTATATAGTATTATGTTTAAATAATAATTAAAAGAATATATTGTGTGAGAGAGA